>CAJNSZ010000275.1:8887-103006 GCA_905329745.1 Rotaria sp. Silwood2 | reverse complement strand
TATTTTTGTAGTAGTTATAAAAACAATTTCTCGTAGAATTCATGCAAAAAGCTCGTTTGCAATGAGAACAATGTTAAACAGTTTTATGTGTCCATTTACTTGTGTTGCAAAGAGCATCCTTCTTTAACATCGAATGATCCATTAATAAGACATATGGTAAAATCGATTGTTAACAAAACTGTACAGATCCAAGAACAAAAATAAAAATGAAATTAATTTAAAAAGATTAAGTGCACATGATTATTTCTTAATTGTTTGTAATTCATATATTTCTTCTTGTTTTTATTTTAGAATTTTTCTATTCAATTCTGTATTTGTCTCATATAAATACTATTGTATAATGGTGACTTCATCTAAATTGATCTTATCATTAGTTACAAATACTTCAAAACAATGTTTTTGTTTTTAAAACGATGATTGCCATTTGCTAAGAATTTATTAGAATTGTCAATATTCGACGATTGAAACTAAATAAATGAAAGACTACCGTAAAAAAGGATTATTTTTCTTTCGAATTTTGACAATTGATTAACAGAGATATTTTATAAATTAAATAAATTATTATTCACTTTATGTTCTATTACGTCAAGACATTCAAGTAATGTTAGAATTTTTTCAGATTAGATTAAAAATGAAAATAAACAAGAGTTATGACGAATATAGTTTATCTATGTAGTTACTCACTTATGTCATTTTTTATTCTAAATACTGAAACTAGTTTTATTGGAGCAAAAACTACTTTATTTAAAACTACAATATTTTATATTTATTGTAAAGATGAAGCGACTGTTAAAACAATAACTCAACATCAATGTGAAAAACATATTGCGAGATAAGCTAAATACATGGAATCCCGATATATATAGCAACTCCTCTAAAAAATATATTGTATGTTTATTTCGATTGATTCGACAGAAGTAAAAAGGCATCTATGTAAAGTTTAATATTCTACTTATTAGGGTGATAATATCTGTAAATGTTTTATTATGACCAATTTCTAATAGAAGATCAGATATTTTCCAATGTTGATTTGAATGAGTTGAATCAAAAAAATTGAAATTATCTGTTTCTCGTTTAATTGTTGCTTTTAAATTAAATTTTGTAACATTTATTTAATAATATCAACATATTGTTTTTCAATAAGTTAATGCAATAAGGGATTCTTTCTTTTGTACTATTTGAGAATTTTCTCCATAATTAAATCTAAAAAAAAAGGAACTTAATTATGAGATAATACGAATTGTCATAGAAAAGAAAGTAAGAAGAAGATGAAACAAATAAAGACTTGTAACGAGCGAGTTATGTTAGAAAAGAGACCGAACATTGAGATTGAAAACAATACAAACAGAATAATAAAGTTGAAATTTTTTTTTATTAAATCTAATTCATATTCAAAATCCTAAATAATTTCTTCATGAAAGTTTCTTATTGATATTTTTATTGCAATTATATTTGACAACTAAGAGAGGAGCTACCGGAATTTATCTTTTTGGGATTTATTTGAACGAGCAGATTTACCTGTTCATAGCATAAATATATTTTAACTGTAGAAAGAAACATACATAATATAGAAGAGTTCGCTTTCACCTGCAGCTGGTACGATCCTCTGAGTGACGTTCTTGTCCTCATCCACACCTAGGCCCCTGCACTGAGCATAATGTTTTCCGTTTGACGATAAAATATATAGTCAGATTTTTATAGAAAAATCCTGGTAGCTGCTGGTAATTTGGTGCTGAACTCAACATTTTATTATTTTGTATTTTGTACGGATAGAGCGCCTAATAAGACTTCGACGTAAAATATAACACGTGTTTGATCAGTTGAATTAGGGCGAGTATATGAATGAGATTTTCAGAGATCAGCGATAAACACACTATGAATGGTTATCAATAATTATTGAAACCTGAATAACTTACCTCATCTTTCAGTTGGACTGAAATATCGATCATAAAAATCCATAATCTGTTATCCCTTGAATACCTTTTTCTTTTATTCTATGAAATAATTCTCGTTCATTTGGATTTGCTCCTAGACATTGTCTAACAATTAAAGATTTCATAGCTTCATATGCATCTTCTAATAAAGAATTCTATCTTGTTCATTTGATTTTATTTGAATTCCTCCTTCAATTATTTCAATTTTTGTTGTTATGTCTTTATATAAAATTGAAGATGAAGTTAAACGTACAAGAACTGAACAATATTGTGGATCAAGTGAGAGAATAAATGGAAATGGTTCTGCAAGTGGTGTCCATTTTCTAACATGAATCATTTCACTAATTCAACTACGTAGGAGATTATGAATAAAACGAAGAACACGAAAACGTTTTGTTTTTTTTAATTAAAAAATAATATATATATTTTTAAAATAAAAGAAAAAGAAAAAACTCACAACGTTAACTAATAATAATAAAAATATGAACAACTACCGAACGATAAAGTAGACTAAACATTCAAGTTTTTTCTTTTTATAAAAAGAAAAATTATTTACAACGGAATTTGATATGAATATACTCGATAATCTTTTGATGCTAAATGAAGAATATTTTTTTGATTTGATTCAATAGCTACATCAAGAATTTGTGAATGACATATTCGTGCTGTATAAGCACCTAAACGTTTCTTTTGTTCATATTCATCATAAACAGTTATATTTAAACCTTGATGATTATCAATTACTATAAGCTGTCCTTTAACATTTAATTTAATATTTGTTGGAAACATTATATAATTGTCTTCTTTTATTTCACGTAGTAGTTGTCCATGATATGAAAAAACTTTGACTGAATGAAGATGATTATCTGATATAAATATTTCTGAATTATTTGAACAGATTGATGTTGGAAATTTTAATTGTTCATTTAAATTACATAAAGAAAGAATTTTTCCATCAAATGAAAATATATGTAATTTTTGTATTTGTGATTCAATAACAATAATTCGACGTAATTTATCAACAGTTAATGCACGAGGTTTTTCTAAATGTTGACCAAATCGTCTAATAAAATCACCTTTACATGTAAATATATGAATTTGTGGTCGAGGATGACGTTGTATAACAACTAATTCATCATTACCACCAGGTACAACAGCTATACGATATGGATAAAGTAAATTTTGACAACCTAATGTTCGTCCACGACCAAATGAATATTCAAATTGTCCTATTTCACTATCAAATACTTTAATACAATGTGCATTTGTATCTACAACAGCTAATTTTCCACATTCAAGCCATGCAACACTATTTGGTTCACGAAATGCATTATTTCCATCACCATATTCACCTAATGAACGAATCGATTTTAATACTTGACGAAATGAACCATTTTTATAACGAGTTTCTGTACGATCTTAATTAAATAAATGAATAAAAACTAAACGGATTTATTTAATTGTTTTTAATTTACTAAGTGCTCGACGATCGATTGCTGGAATAAGTTGAACTGGATCAGATTTCAATGGAGACCATGCTAGACAAGCCAAAAATAAAAAGAAATATTTTAAATTGTAAATGCTTTTGTTTGTATACATACGAGCTATTGATTTGATGAAGAAATTATCTGGTGGTGAATATGGAACTAGAATTAAGAAAAAAAGCAAAGTTTTAATGAACTAATAAAACAACGCAATAGTCATATGTAGAAAATTCCCTAATAGATTTTAGATTAATAAAGTTCGACTTAACTAAAATGTTTGTATGTGTTGAATCTATCTCTATCTGATTAAAATCACTGATCGAATTGAAACATTATTGTTATAAGTCTCAGTCAGGTCACAACTGTATTCTCTATACTAGCTGTATGTAGTGATGAATTATTTCGAAATATCAACGAGTCATTCAATAAATTTAATTATAATAGCGTAGTTCATATTTATAATCATGGTACGCACTTGAATTAAAAATATTATTATCAATCACTGCTGAACCAAGAGCAAGACGCGGTTGTTTTGTTGCAACACCAGAATCACTATTAAAAACGAATTTATTAATAATGAATAGGAAAAAAAAGAAGAAAATTCTACTTACATTTCTATTCCCAACATAGATGACCACACGTTTTCCTTATCTGTACCAAATGATCGTTTTCGAGAAGCACCAATTGAATTCATCAGCATTTTTTTATTGTCCAAACAAATAAGATAATATTATTTTTAATTCAAAAGATATGATCAATGGGAATCAAAACAAGCTTGGATAAACACTTGACGAATCGATTCGATTTTCCTCAAATAATATCGAAAGAAAAGAAAAACAAACATATGTTAACTGGCTATATATATATATACATCAGTAGCCAGAGAAAAGAATGACTGAATGATTTAGTTTGGTAAGTGCATTGCCTTTATTTGCTTTGTATCATGTCAGCTGTAAAGAAAGCGAGAGAGAGAGAGAGTGAAATCATATAACAATGCAATATCCTTGTTTGATCTGATAACAATACTAGTGCACATATGCCTATTGGTGAGAACTTGTTCAAAATTTCTAGCTGCCGGCCGATATTTAGGCAATGTAAAACAAATCTTTATTAACAAAGAAATATGTTTTCCTCATTTAATCATGGACGACATTTTCGGACGATTTATTTTTGTGTTAAACTATAACTTTGTCATCAAGTTGTCCTTAAAGGATTAATTATTTCGTCCAAAGTACAGTCCATATCAAAGTTAATTCACTAAAGAAAATATTTCAACTTTAAACGTTAGACTATAATTGCAAAATATTTACCAACAATAGATAATTGACATCTACGATTCAAATATATTTAGTATAGTTTTACATAGATAAATGTAGGATCATACTTGTTATATTGTACATAGAATGAAATACGAAAGTAATAACAATTGCAAGAAAATTTTACTTTGATTAAATAATAGATTTATTTTATATTCGATTATTGCTATTATGAATAAAATGTCTTAAACAAGTACATATTGTTCGTAATAGATGGCTTAAAATTTTGATTATACATTTAATCAAATTAAATTGAACAAGAAGTTCAATATTTGAATTTAATTAAAAAAAAACCAGAAACTCTATGAATAATTTTGTGCTTCTCAAATAATTAAAAAATGCCATTGATTGAAATCGATAAATCAAGTAATAATATCGGTTATATTTGTTGTGGTTGTTTTTTTTTATATGAAAAAAAAAAAAAGAACGAAGACAAGACTCATTTACACAAATAGAGCAAGCAAAAGATCGTAACAGGGATGAAAAAAAAAAGTGTGAGTGTCACTAATAATCTAAGATATTTTGTTTGTCTTTTCTAAATTTCAATAGGCATGTCGCCAAGTTCTTCATCATTTGGTAAATATGGTTCTACTTTAGCTGGATCAATATACCAAGGGCTAACACCTGGCAGACCAATACTTTCACGTGCAGCTAAACGAAGATATGCTTCACGTTGAGACCAATTAATTAATCTAAATTGAAAATTAAATTTTTTTTTTCGTTTTCGCTTTTGAATATTAAAATCTTACAATCGATCAGGAAAATATCGCCACATAAACCAAAAAAGAAAAATTCCAACAGAAACAAGTGAAAACATTCGTTGTTTCATTTTTGCTTCATCTCGAAATTTATCATTGAAATCATAACCATACCAAATATGCTGAAATTATAAAGAATATATATTTCCAACGAAATCATAGTTTCAAATTTCAACTGAACAAACTGGCACAAACATAGGCCTGAGATAATCTTAAACAAAAAATTTCATCAATTTTCGACGTCACGTTCCAATATATGAAGTTTTCAAAATTTAAGCACTTTTCCATAGAAGTCATGGATTTCAAAAAACTAAATATTTTCAAAGCTATGATATTCAAAATTTATGAAACTTTGATAGATTCTATACACTCAATCATAGTCGACAGTTTTTTTTTCTTCGAAGAAAAAAAAATCTTACATTGAGTTGTTTTCGTTCCCATTGTGGTTTTGAAAATTCTCCTTCTTGTATCTCACGTTCTGTTGGCCATAAAATTTCCATTTCTTTTCCTTTAACTTCATCAGGTGCACCAACACGTTTTTGATCCTGTTTTATAGGTTTTGATGTTGGATCTTGATCAAGTGGTTTTAATGTACCCCAATCTATAAATTTCACCAAAAAAATTAAATTCAACATAAAAAAAAATTTCGTTAAACAAACCATCAGGTACAGCTTGCGGTGTTTCCGAACGTGAACGACCACTAATCATATTACGTACTGATGGATGTATCAAAAGCGGTCGCCACCGCGTTAAAAATTGATACCCCGTTCTGACGGGTACAATCATCTAAAAAACTCAAGGGTCTCAAATTTAATACATATAATCTTAACTATACTCTAAAATATAAACTTATTATCTTTTTTTTTTTCCTTATAAAATTAAAAAAAAAAATTATTATTTTCTTTTCTAAGCAGCAGGTTTCACTGTTTGATCATGAATAATAAATTCCTGAGGTGCACGTTGTTGCCATTCGGTAAATGAACCCTAAAATATAAAAAAAAAAGAAAGAAAATATAATAATAAAATTTGTATCAAAACTATACTGCTGAATTTGACTTTATTCTGAACGTCAAACAGCCCTTAGGTTTTGAGTAAATAAAACAAATAGAATATTTAGCCATTTTTAATTTTGCACATTTTAAAATAAAAATTATTTTTTCTCAAACATCATAAATATCGATGATGAGATTTTATATGTGCATTTTAATTCTTAGAAAATAAAATATTATCTTACATTATAAACTGATAAAGATTTTTGACCAAGAATATGTGCAGCAAATGCCAATGTACTTGCTGTTGTTCCTGTTTGACAAGTATAGATTGATGGTTTTGATAGATCAACTCCAGCATTATTAAAAACTAAACATAAGAATATTTGAATACATTTCGAGCATACCAAAAGTATTAACAGAGGTATTTTAAGTAAAAGATTTACGAAAGAAGTTATCCTCAAATGTGATCTTGTCAATCAAACTATTATTTTGTTCATCAGTAAATCTTGCATATCTTAGAACACTCTAAAAATTTATGATTGTTTTTGAATATTTAATATCTCAAGGAGAGTACATTCTTTCAGACTGAAATTTTCAGGATATTCGAAGGTTTACGAGATCTATTAATAGGTAAAAATCATTTCGATTGACGAATCACACTTGGAGACTTTCGCTCGTTAGACTGTTCTAGAACATTCAAAAACTTTCTTTGAAATTGAAATTGCTGAAAAATTTTGGTCAATATTCTAAATAGTACAGTTTTTTTTAATCTTTTCTTAGACAAAAATTTATACTCAAGATGTCAAGGATGATGAGTAAGAATGTATTAATTTATCACAGTTGTCATATGATCAACATAAAAAAACGTGAATTGCGCAAGTCATAACTATAGAGAGTAATCAATATCAGTGTTTCGGAGTTTTAATAGTGCTTTGAGACATGCTCTAGATGTAACGGAATTTGTACAACAGGTTTATTTAATAATTAAATCAATAGTTAGAACAATAATAATATTAAATTAAGAAAAATGGAATATGAAAATGAAAAATAACGAGCCAGTGGCAACAAGGTAAATAAAAAAAGGAAAAAAAATTTCTATTTGAAACACAGAAATAAATAAGATCGTTTATCCTTGGAAAACAATTATAATTTTGATAGAGATCTATCACTTTACATATTTTTTATTAGTACAATGAGAATGTGCTAATTAAAACCTGATGGATTCTAGTGCTGACAAGCTTTTTTTCTTGTCTTCTCTAATACTTAATCACCTATACGTATTAAAATATACAAAAAAGTGGCTTTGATAGAATAAAAAATGAAATAAGCTCATCAAGTCTTTATTCCATGTAATATTCGAAATAATCATCCTAGTTATTGACATTCAATTGCATTCCTGGAATTCATTTGTTTACAGAACGATGCAACATTTTAATTTTATTTAATTAAGTCAAATAACATTATTATTATTATATTAGTTGAAGGATGATTAAATATCAGAGAGATTGAAAGCATTGTTTTTTACTATCAAATCATATAGACGAGAAAATTACTTTAACATTTTAATAAAAATTTAAAATATCTTCATCTCTAAGTTTGCTACATCTTAAGTAGATTATTTGTTGAAAATATTTACCTTTCTTAAGTTCATCGTTTGATTTAAAACAATGATTTGTTGGATCAAATACATCTGTATATGGAACATTCAATGCATTAGGCATATGTCCAGCATTAGCACCTAGAAATAAAGAATGAAATAAGGTTTTATAATCACAAAAAAAAGAAACTAAACCATGAAATAGATTTGCTGATCGTGCATCAACGATTTGTGGTTCTTTACTATTTGTCGAAACAATATTTAATATATCATCATAATTTTTTAATAAGTCTTTATTTAAATGAACAGTAAATTTTTCTGACTAAATAAAATAAATATAAAAATATGATGATTTATTTATTTATTTATTTTTTCTACTTCTTCTGTTTTGGAACGATTATTATTATTATCAGATGATTCCATTTTATTAATTTCTTTTAACCATTTATAAAAACCACCATTAAGAATAGATAAACTATTCATTCCATATGTCTAGAAAAAAACAAATCCACATACAAAAATAAATAGATAAAGACAAAAAATAATAAAAAATTAAAATAACTTTAAGTAACCACCAAGCTCGACTAGATGCATAAAAACCCATTGGTGAACGATCATAAAGAACAATATGATCATTATTTGATACACCCAAACGTGAAAGATAAGATTCAAAACATTTTATTTCAGGTACACCTCGTGGTATAAGTTTTGTTGGTTGTGTACATTCAAGTTGATCAAAATAACGAGCTTGTGGAATGTGAGCACTAAATCATAATATATATATATAAGGAAATAACTAGTGTAATTTTGATAGTATCGACCATTGTCAGAGACCAAATTATGGGTCAAAAAATATCTCAATATTTTCAATGCGTTTATCAAATAAATGAAAATAATCATTGCTAAGTATTTAAGATTAGAACCATGTCTGAGTCTTTAGAATTTATTCAGCAGTTAACTATTGTCTTTAAGAGAGAAAGTATAAATGGTAATTCAACTTTAAATCACCGATGGATTGTTCAGAGTACTAATGTGAAAATTTCTAGATATAATACTCGCATGAAAGTGCTCTAGACAGATGAAGATTTATTAATAAATTAGAATATGTACTGAGAAAATTTCTATCTAGTTTTGCTCGAGAGTAGTAAAAAGATCTAGAAAAAGCTTGAAAAAAAAATTTTTTTAACAGTGATTTAGCTGACTTTTGTTAAATGCCATCAACTATTATGCGAAAATACTGATAGAGATCAAAGTCGATGCATTGGTTAGTAATGGCGATACTTTTTAAGAAAATTTACTTGCTTCTATGAAATTAAAAAAGAGAAAAATGATGAAAAAGAACATCCCCGAAGGCAGATATTTTTCGACAAGGGAGTATATGAAAAAAAAACTGTCAACATTCAATTTTGAATCCTAATAACAAAAACAGACAGAATATATTTTATGGGATATTCTAAAAAAAAAACGCAAAATATTAATTCGAATCCATAATGTTTCAATTACCTAGAATACTTTCCAGTAGACCACAAATGAGCAAACATTGTGTCCATTATTCGAACGGATCAACTCACAGAAACTATTCTGTTTCTACTTAGGGCGTACCAAAAGTTCGTGTCCCGCCATTTAAAGGGCCTTGTCGGATGGGGTACATCGGTTCAGAAATAAGAAACAAATATATCATATTGTAGACCTTTTCGAGCCGCTTCGAATGGTATATAGTAAATCCTGTTTTCATAGAACTTTGAAGGACCTAGAGTCAATTTACTGATAAATGACTACACATTCACACCCATCATTATTTACACCCGTACCTGAGGACCATAAGTTAATGTTTATTGTGGTTCTTGATATTAATTGAAAGCATATGTAAAATATTGTTTCTCGCATGCTACTTTGTAGAGTTTTTGATGGGCTACAACTTGATATACGCACTATCTCCGATCATCTTGTGAATGCAGACGTGAGTATGAATGGATGTGAATGTGTAGTCGCCCATCAATAAATTGACTCTAGGTCGTTCAAAGTTCTAAGAAAACAGAATTTACTATATACCATTCGATGCGGCTCGAAAAGCTCTACAACATGATATATTTGTTTCTTATTTCTAAACTAGTTCACCCCATCCGACAAGGTCCTTTAAATGACGGGGCACAAACTTTTGGTACGCCCTAAGTATGTTTATACTGTTTATCAACACGCCCATTACGATTACAGTTTTATCTCTTTTCATTCATTTCATTTTGCTTTTAGTAAAATACGTGATCATATAAATTTATCTCAAGTCGAATTTTAATTTTGCCTACAACATAAATATACGATTGAATACGACATCTATTGGCACTATCAGCAACATATCAGAAACGAATGAAGACCTTTTTTCATAAATTCTTGTTCGTTATTAACTTTATCCATTCATAAATGATTCTTATGTAACTAATAAAAATGAATATAATTTTTATTATTAATTAAATAATATCGTGAACTCTCAATATTTTAATATTACGATTATTCAAAATCACAAAGATTATCTTACGTATTATGAAAAAAAAAAAAAGTTCTTTTAATTTATTTACTTATATAAAATAAATCGATAGAAAGCAATCAATGAGTATACGGTTATTGTAGAATATTATGCAGATGTAAAATCTGCATAATCTTAGAAAATCTCGATTTAATTTAATTTAATAAAATGAGTGAGTATGATAATGCATTTAATATATGAGAGGATCTATATAATAGAAGTACGAAGTTCAAACTATTCGTATGAGTTTATCATTAAAAGTGCATTGACTGAAAAATATTTGCTCAGTAATAGTTTATTTTTACTGCAGCAGGAAAGAAAAAGAGGAAAAAAAAAAAACTTGCATCCATCATGATGATGACACATATTTACTTGAAGATATATAAATGATACAAAAAAAAAATACATTGTATGTTTATAGTTTTCATTAATTTACAAAATATATACTTCAGATTTTTCTATTAAACAATGACAAGTGTTCCAAAACATCTTAAAACAGGTATATGTAACAAAAAGACAACTTTCAATAATTTAATATATATTTATTATTTAAATAGGTTCGGAATGTCCACCATTAAAAGAAAATCAATTACGATTATATGGCATGCGTTTTTGTCCCTATGTTCAACGAGCTAAACTTGTTTTAGCTGCTAAAAATATTCCGTAAGTTCGTTGTATATTTTTTGTTATTGTTTGTTATATATTTCGAACTATTATAGATATGAAGAAATAAATATTAATCTTGTTGAAAAACCAGAATGGTATTTAGAAAAAACTCCACCTGGTCAAGTTCCAGCATTAGAATGGATTGATAATGATACAAAAGAAGTTCGATTTATTCCAGAATCACTTATTGTTAGTGATTATCTTGATGAAACAAAAGCTGAAAATCGTTTACAACCAAATGATTCATATGTTAAAGCTCAACAACGTATATTAGTTGAAAGATTTAATAATGTAAATAGATTTTTATTTCAAATATAGAAATTTATTTCTACTACATTTTACTTTTAGGTTGTATCTCCTTTTTATAAATTTCTTCGATCACAGGGTACAGAAGGTTCTGAAGATTTAAATCAAAGTTTAACAACATATGAAAATGCACTTAATGATACTTATTTCGGAGGATCAAAACCAGCTATGGTTGATTATATGTTATGGCCATGGTTTGAACGTTTACCATTATTAATTGACGTTGGTTTTCAATTTAATGTTGATGGTAAATTACCTAAACTTGCTGCATGGATTAAAGCAATGGAAGCTGATAAAAATGTTCAAAAAGTTAAAGTTCCTTTTGAACTAACAAAAAAATATATGGCTGGCTATGTACAAGGAAAACCAGAATATGATATTGAATAGACTTAGTTTTTTTTTTCTTTTAATAAAAATAATTCTTTTTGTTGCTTTTTTTCTAAAATAATTTATATTCAATATTGATCTAGAAAAATAAAAATAAAACAATCAATGAATAATGAACAATTCTTCTTATGTTTTTAGACATAATTTAGTTTTGATTGTTTGTTTGTTTGTTTTTTGTGTCCGAAGATTAATATCTCATGTTAAGAATTATTCATTTTCGTCCATTTTTGTTAAATACATTGGTTAGAAAAACACGTCAATTAACTGGTAAAAAAAGAATTAGATAATAGTTCATAGAAAACTTTTTCTTATTTATATTCAGTATTATATCGTCCATTGTCTGCAGAAACATTACCAATACATCATGATATTGATGAATATAATCATCGTTTTGAAATAGCTGCACCACATTATGAACTACTCGAGGGTAGATTTTCTTCTTTTGTCCTGTTTAATTGAAAATTTATATCAAATTTTCTTAGTACTTAATCATCGTTCATCGCAATTACAATCTTTTAGTAAAACTACTCGTTCATCTCGAAAATCTTCTCCATCATCAGATCGATCAATTACTAAGACTAATATTCGACAGCGATCTAATACGAAACGAAAAACTCAAAACAATGTTGATATTGAATCAAATCCGATTAAAAAAGAAGAAGTAAATTTTTGTTTTTTTGAAAATCAATTAGAATTATTATATGAATATTTTTCTTTTAAAGCCTATTGAATTAGCTCGACCAAAAGCCAGTAAAACAAAAGAAAAAAAGAAGAAAGAAAAAAAAAGTGAGTATAATATTCCAGACATGAAACTCAAATTTTTTTTGTTCCACTGATCATACAGCTCCGAAGTATTCTCTACCAAATGTCATATAGATCAGCAATCTTCTTTGTTTATTTAGTATTTTTATTAAATTTAACTTTAGCAGAGAATATTCTTCTACGATTAATCTTTTCTATAACTTATGTTGGAAGAAAAAAGTTCTCTGTTACTTTTCATAGAGTTGATCAGAAGATTTTTATTATGAGACCAAGAAATGACTTCATTCACTTTCGTCCTTTCATACGATTTGAGTACACCTGGTCTAAGATCATTTTTTTTTATGCGAAACTTAAAAAGTTTATCTTGAGTTTTTTCTCAACACCGAATATATTGAGTAAACTCTTATTTATTTTTTCAGTTACTCCTGCTCTTCTACCAACTCCACCAAATCGAATAAATGAATTAAGTAAAAAACTAACTCGTACTACATCTATTGATGGAAATCAACCAACAACAATATCTTCTAATTTATATGAAGAAAATCTAATAGCTGAAGAACAAGAAGATATACAATCCGATGAAACATTACTTTCACCATCTCTAGAAGAAATGACATTTAATGATGATGATAAAACATTAAATGATTTATTAAGTAGTTTACATTCAACTAAAGTTCGTCGTTTACATAAATATACAGATGACCAAATTAAATTTATGCATACACATAATGAATTTAATTATATGTTACAAGCTTATGTAGATGTATTAATATTTAATGGAAAAGTTTGTTTGATTTGTTTTTTGAAATAATTTTCTTTTGTTTTAATTTAGTTAAATCAAGCTCATCAATTACTTGAGGAATTATTAGCTGATCATGAAAGACGACAAACAATGAAACAACTTAGTTGGCGTTATGTAACAAATGTACATGTTTTTAATGCATTTTATTTTGCTTATGCAGATAAAGTTATTATTAAAATAATTTTAATTATTTATTTATTTATTCATTAATTTTATTTTTATTCTATAGGGTAATCTTATAGAATTACAAAAATTATTTGAAAAAATGCGTAAATATAATGTAAAACCAATTCTTGAATCTTATGCAGCAGCTTTAAGTTGTCTTGGTAATATGGATTTATTTGATTCAAGTATTGCTCGAAGAATTATAATTGATCTTGAAAAAGAAGTATAGTAAAAACGAAAATATTATTTGAATTAAGATTCATTTTTTGGTGTTTGTTTTTTTTTTATTAAGGGATTTCGTGTTGTCGATATATTTAATCTTGATTGTTTAAATCATGAACATATGCAAAGAATTTTAAAAGTTTTAAAAACTTTTCGACCGCATTATGATATTCCAATACGTTCATCAAATGTGAATAATAAACTTTTGAATAGTATTTATCAACAATCACCTCTAACAATCGTAAGTTTAGAAAAATATTAGTTAGAATATTATGGGCTTTGCATAGAGACATATATTAACAAGAATACGTTATTGTGAAAGGTTCCGATCTTTTAATTTGCTCATTCTCTGAGAAAAGAACATCAAATCAAAATATCTGAAACTTTCACAATAAACTATTTTCGATGAGCCGAGCCCCTAACCCAAGCAGACAAAGTTTTGAGAAAACGCGTTTAAACCTACAGAAATTGGCCTAAAATCAGCAAAAGGTGGTCGTTTTTTCATACTCGGGATCAGAGATGCCCATCGCGGCTCGAAATCTGCCGCTGCCGTGTCGCGGAGATTGGAGAGAAAATCTGCAGCGGTGCTGCTGCGCCACGATGAATTTCCAAAAATAGTGCCGCTGCCGCGATGGTACTCGAAAAAAGTTTCAAATTTCATTACTGTGAATTTATTGAAATACAATTCTTGTCACTAATCAATGAGATTCATTGAGTCTTAGAATGTTACGTCTGTGGACACTCAATTTTTGTGCAAATTCATGCAGTTTTTGCAATGTCTTCCAGAAATAAGGTGCCGCTCCCATGACTATATTGCTAAAAAATCTCCCGCGCCGCGATGAAATCTCTGCTCGGGATGCAAGATCATGATTACAGCCACGCTTCTTGAACTGGAAAAACACAACAACTTTTTTTTCTCTTTTTTGTATGCGTGTAAACGCGTTATTTGTCCGAAACCGTGTTTAAACGCTCAAAAAGGGCGAAAAATGAGCGTTTTTCGCTCACAGTNTTTTTTTTGATAAAATTTCATCATTTGGACCCAGCATCACCCTCCATGAGTTTCATCTGGGTCCCACACTCGGAAGTCGAGATTCAGCATACTGAAAAATCCTGGATACGTTACTGATAGAAAGTGCTGAGAAATTATAGCTCGTATCAGAAATCTCTACAATCAACGATATGTTCTAATTTCTTGGCATTTTCTTTTTTTTTGTCTATTACTATGGTAATACATTGAGAAAGAGCTGATCATAATAACAATATGACAATAAAGTTCGAATGAAATATTGTTTGATGTTTAATTAAAAAATACTCATGTTAACATTAGGTTTTCATTATATGATATGTGAAATTTTCAATGTTTTTTGTATTTAAGTTTTCTTTTCCGGAAGGATCATTCGGAAGTTCGAGAGCAACAACAGATACTTTCGGAAGAGTGAATTCAATTTCTAGAGACACATCATCCTCATGATGGACAACATATTGATTCTTTAGTAATATGTTAATATCATAATCGAGTTAATTTTTTTTTTTTTTTTTATTCTTGCCATAAACGATATATATTCATCATTGACTTTGTTAATACAGAGTTTAAAAAAACAATTAATAAAATTATCTTACATATTTTTATATAGAAGTAAAAAGAACAAAACTAATATTCAAGTATTGAAAAATAAATACCTGCGTAGCTTCAGCAAATTCATAAATAATCAATTCTCTTCCAACATTAAATACTAAAATATCTGTTAGAAATATACTTCCATTTGGTTGATTTAATTCATTTCCATTGGTTAATGATAAACGTTTTTGTTCATTTGAATTATCATTATGATTTGTTGATGATGAACGTCTTGAACTTGTTTGACTATTTGTATCACAAATAGTTTGTATACGAGATAATAATGTTATTTTAACTGGTTCATTAAGACATGTATTTGTACCAATTTTACCAAGATTATCAATTAATGATGATATTTTATATGTACCTTCACGTGAAGTAAATTCTGTTTTAATTTCATCACTACGTTGAATTGAATCTTTAGTTAAACTATTCACAGGAGAAGTTATTGATGGAGCCACACAATGATTAATATTCGATGATTCGGTTCGAGACATTTATATCGTCGTTTAATCGACGGATTATTAAAGAAAATAGTTGTTCAATAAATGAGAACTTCATTCGAAAGAAATTTTTAAATTTAAATCAAACATTTGTGTTTCTGTTGTTTTTTTTTTTGCTTTTTTCTAGATTATGTTTTTCTTTTTTTTTTTCTTTAGAAGTATACTACTTCCATCGTATCGCCATATTGTTTGCTTTTTAAGATTCTATAGATTAGAATTGGTTAAGAAAACAACAAATGATTAGAAAATATAAAAGATTTAATAAGCAAAATTTTTCTTATTTTTTATTTAGTTTTTAATAATAATCTATAATAAAAAAAAATGAAATATTTATATAGATGTCACTACAATATCTATGATATTTAAATGAGAGGATTGACAAATATATTTGAATTGGTTATTGAGATATGTTTAAATATAAAAACAATGAAGAAGAATTTTAAATGTTTTTCAAGATCTATTTTATAGAAATTTTCAAAAAAATATTATTTTTTTTTTATACTTATTAAAATATATATTATAATTCGATATGATTGACAACTATTGAAATTATTGTCAATACAAAAACATATTATTATATGATTACTTAATTCAATAAATCAATTGGATAATTTCATGTGGTAATATATAAATTACGGTATTTTATTAGTAAGATTACTAACTTTATCAAATAGATCTAATCATATTTATGTATAGTAATTTCAGTTGACCACGAAATTTTATAACAAATTAAACTTTCTAATTTGTTTAAATATCAAATATGTCAGAGAGATGGTACTGATTATTAATTATTTTTTCCTCTTACAAGAGAACTAAAGCCTTCGAAATTTTAGAAGGTCCTACTTAGAAAACCGATTTTCTTTTATATTTAAGTTCGTAATGACATCTAAATTCAGTATGAAAGAACATTTTGCTTCCGTGTTCATAACAACGTGTCAATGCCAAGTTAAAAAAAATCTTGAGACATAATTCCTTATTAAAGAATGTATTTCTTTTTGACAACATGTCGTGAAGTCATTTTAGTGATCTTTTGAAGCTTAATCTGAAAAAATTCTTTAAGTTTTCTATATGGAAAAACAAAACGTTCTTATAGTAGTCACAGAATCTAATAAATGCAGTGTGTGTAATACATGAAAAGATCTTTATATAATAGTAACATATTAAGTAAAAGGTTTCTTCACCTTGGGATTTGTTCTCTGAGAAAGCATTTTATTTTCTTAATAAGATCTAAAACATTTTTCGAAATAGAACACGTATGTAAGTACTATTTTTCTATCAACTATTTATTTGCAAGACAATCATATCCAATGAAGTTAGTTTGAGACTAATAGCAATACTAGTGGTAGATTTCATCGTGTACAAATTCCATTTATACTAATTAAACTTACATATAAACAATTCACTGGAATAAGTATGACTAAAAACAATATAATTTTCTTTTTTTTGTTTCAATTATTGAAATGATTAGTTGTTGTCAGTGACAGGTCGTATTCTTTAGAAAAAATAAAACTATGAGACATTATACCCAGATGTTAGGAGAGTACGCGTTGACTGTATTGTTCTAAGAATACTTACCAACGATAGTCTTCCTTTTTTTCGTTCTCTTTCCACGCAGTGTGGAATAAATATATTGAAACTAAAATGTTTTGATAAGACTAGCAAAAGCCCAAAAGAGACTATTTCTATGAGTCTTTGTCGTCGAGTTATGATCGGTTCACTTGATTTTCGAATCATTTGTAAGTAGTTCTCAAAAAGTCAAATGATAAAATTTTGTCTATAGATAGGTCTAATAAACTTTTTTTTTAACTGAAACTTTCACGATATTATCATAGTCATTAGACTTGTATAGACAAGATTTTTGGATCAAAATATCCTTATGTAGTCTTTCGAGGAGTACTTAAAAATAGGTCAAAAACCAGTCATAACTCAGTGCGGAATGCCAATAACGACTAAATTCTGTTAGGCTTTTATTATTCTCATAGACATCAATCTGTAGGTTTAATATGAGCTCGAACAATGAATGTCACGTCGGACAATCAGTATGGGTTTCAAACGAACTGATTCTATCTCTGACATATGCTAATTAATTTTTTTGTTTTCTTTATTCTACTTTAAGCATGATACAAAAATGTATGTCAAATATACTTGGAGAAAACAACATCATTGTAAAGAACGAACTTCTTATGATAGACATACTCAGAGGAGGCCTCGATCTCTCCTGCAAAGATTTAAACACCAGGAGGCACGATGCTGATTGATTAGTCTTCACAAGCCAAAAAATACCTTTCTTTTCTTCATGATTTTCGTCTTCCTCTTCTAAAAAACAAACTCATAGTACATGCTTACTTTTATCGCTATTATTAGTTTTTCTATTTTGAAAACTATTCTCAATGAAAGAATTCATAATAATTGTTTGACAAATATATTCTAAACGATTATTAAAAGATAGGAGCCATAAAGCAATGAAATTGATGTTTTCTCACAATTCAATTTCTTATTTTCCTAATAATCAAATTGAGAAAGTAGGCATCCATTGAAGTTCAAATTAGATTATTAAATCTGATTTCGGCTGCACATGGCTTATTCAAAGATTGATATTATTCTCTCGTATTCAGCTCTTTTTTGTTTGAATTATATATGTCAAATAAAAGTTCTTTCGTTCTTCTGTCAAATAATATGTAGAAGTATGGTAAAATGTTATTCTTGTTCTTTTCGCCCATAACGAAATTCTTTCTCTAATGTACTTTGAAATAGTAATTCGATTTGAATAGTAGAACCATTGATAGATGTTATGAATCTCAACAAAATGATAAGATTGTTTGTGAGCATGAAAAAAAAAATATTCATTTCAACTGATTTTAGTCAAAATAGTTAGATTTTTAAACAAAAATGATATTTTTGCAATCAACATAAAAATCTAACTTAGTTATGTTAAAAAATAAAATTAATCAAAATATAATTTTTATTATTTATTCATCTATCTTTTAAAAATTTTCTAGTTTTTAAAAGATTGAGAAATGAATTTTTGATTGAACTCTGAGTAAAAAATGAATCTGAATTTTTGAAATGAAAATAAAACTTGTTGAAAAATCGACTCAAAATTTTTAATATTGATTTCATATATATTATTTTTTTTTTTTCTTATGAGAAAGTTTAACTATTCTGAGTAAAATTAGTCAAATATCAGTTGAAAATAATATGTTTTGGCGCTTATAAACACTGTGTACAGCCTTGAAAAGGATATCAAATGATTTAATATTCAAAATGGATTACTATTTTTGATATACATTAAAGAGAGAATTTCGTCATGGGGTGTCCTCATATTATATATACAAACGAATAATGTCATCGAAATAAACAAGAACAACAACAATATTTTGTCATATATTTCTATAGGCCATTCGATAAACAAGAGAAAGAATTTTCATTTGACATATACTTGAAATGTATAGAGCTGAAGGCGAAAGAAAAAACGTTCCATACGAACACATTATCAAAGATCGATAATATCGAATTTTAAGTCAATTACACACATTCACAATTAGATTTAACTATTTGATTTAAATTGTCTATTAGAAAAGTAAGAATGTCAATTCCAAGAACAGATCAATTTTATCACTTAACGACCTTCCTTCTGTATACAACCTTTCAACATTTATATTCTTTGTTGTTTGATATATGACTCCGTACGATAATGATATCTGTTTTTGAGTTGTTGCACAAAACATAAAATATTTGATCATAGTTTAAAAAACGTTATCAAACTTAAGTTCGAAACAAGAATTTCAGGTATTTATTATTAATATATAAACTTATCAAAGTCAAAATTTGATTGATGATAGGGAAAAAAACCAAAAGATGTTTTCATTATTTATTACATTTATCGTTATTTTATGACTTTTATGTGAATATCTAGAAAATTTATTGCCTTGTTTTTTTTTTTTTTTGAAAGTTCTTGACTTTAATTTAACTTAAAATATTGTTTATAAGAATAATATTTTTAGATATTGATATCGTATAGCTTGTTTTATTTTTTGTTTGAATCATCAAAATGGCCATGCAAAAACGAGCTAATCTTCGTTTACCACCTGAAATAAATCGTGTATTATACGTACGCAATCTTCCATATAAAATTTCAGCAGAAGAAATGTACGATATATTTGGTAAATATGGAGCTATACGTCAAATTCGTGTTGGAAATACACCTGATACACGAGGTAGACAAAGTTTTTATTTTTGTCTTCTGAAAAATTTTCTTATCTTTATAACGTTTTGTCGTTTTTTTTTTATAGGTACTGCATTTGTTGTTTATGAAGATATATTTGATGCAAAAAATGCATGTGATCATTTATCTGGTTTTAATGTTTGTAATCGTTATTTAGTTGTACTTTATTATCAAGCAACAAAAGCATTTGATAAAATCAATTTAGACAAAGAAAAAGAAAAATTAGCCAAAACACAAGCTAAATATGGATTGAATACATAATTGTCTCTCTTGTTTTTTTTTCTGTATTTTTTGTTGTTATTGTTATGTATTTCACTAAAAGATAAACAACTGATCATTTTTCTCTTTTTGATATTTATATAAGTTAGACATGATGCTTATATTTTGTCAAATATTGATTTGAATATTTCATTTAAGATGTAGATATGAAAAACGAACACGAAACATGTTTATGTATGTGGTTAACGATTTAAATGAGAGATTAAATCGAATAACATAAGTATTGAGTAAACGAGAGATATTTTTTGTTCTTTATACTTGAAGATTTTTCTTTTTTCGTTTTTCTTCTAAAAAAAGAAAAAAAAGAAAAACGAAGTTGTCGCCTTCATCAATCAATGACAGTAAAGTAAAGCAAGCTTAATTGTAAATTGAAACCACACAGAGATCTTTCTTCTCTCTCTTTTTCTTTTACTATTCGCTTTTGTAAAGTAAGTTGACAAATCTGTTTCGCTCTTACTTTGGGCTTTTTTTCTTTCTTCTATTTACCATTTCGAGATATGTTGACTTTGTGTATCAGCCAACTCGTTTGTTCGACGTTTATCCATCATCGTCATTCTGCTGCCGTGAGCTAAGCAGTCAACCATTCGTTACTGAATGACAGAACTTGAAATTTGGTGGATTTTTTTTTTCTTCTTTTTTTTTTGCTTTTCATTGCCATCGTCGTTATCGAGAAAAGAATGTTGAAAGGAAGCAGAAAAGAAAAGAAAAGAGTAGAGAAGCAGAAGTAAAAGTAACACGGCTTTTCTTTTTCCTGCCTAAAGCGATGTGAGCGCGAGTGTGCGTAAAAAAAACCTGATGAGGGACAAACCGCAAAATTGTACATATTATGAAAAGAGAAAAAAACCGACAAAGAGAGAGAGAGAGAGAGAGAGAGAGAGAGAGGGCGGAAAGGAGGTGTAAGCGACCTTCGAAATTGGATCTGTTATGACAAGGTGAAGAAAATACAGAAGAATAGATTTTATGTCCGAAAATAACAAATATCAATTTTCATTTTTTTTTGACAATACAATGTCGATTTACAACAATTATACAAGATATAATCTACGGTCAGTTTGTTATTGTTGTTCTTTTTTTTCTTTCTGTTGTTATTACAACTTAGTCGTGTCAACAGTAAATGTGCCTCATTATGAAAAAAAAGCTGTTTTTTTTACATTCGGTCTCCATCAGTTTACGTTTGTTAGGTTTTCCTTTCTTGAGTTTTTTTTTATTGTGTTTCGTTCAACTATATTTCTTATAAAATTGACTATTTTGAATATTCTTTTATTCATCAATCATTAAGAAATTTTCTTTTACTAAGACTTTTTTTTTATTTATTTCTTTCTTAAAGTGTAATAAACATTTTCAAAGTTGAGTGTTGAGATAAGAGAAAAATAATAGTACATAGTAGTTGTATAAAACCAAATCCTGTCAAATTGACAATGAGATTACTTAAATGAAGGTCTTTTTTTTTATATTCTATAAGAAATTAAAACGATCGTAGATGTTTTAACAAGTATTGAATCAATTCAGGTAGCATAAATCATCTGCGGTTTTTTCCTCTAACCACACTCCTACGCAAATAAAAATTTTGACATAACATTCCAATTGAATCATTTATTTGAAAATGATTCGTGGTCGTGGAAAAATTACTTGATCTCCTACGAAATTAATACGATTAGATTTGCCTACTTGAGATAATGGATTTAGTTTGATATGTATTTGTATTAGTAAATATAGTAGGTGTTTTAGTTTTTTTTTCTTGACTCAATATCCCGATTCTCATAGTTAAATGAATAACTAGAAATTTACTTTTTCATATCATATTAAGTTTTTGATATAAGTAGTAAGCAGTTTTATTAGTATATCGGTAAGATGAATAAATCTTGTTTTTACTTGCCAATACTATTTAAGAAGCCTTGTATGTGGTTGATTTTGATATATATGAAGTATGGATAAGTCTTTGAGTTTAAGATGAATTAGAAAATTAAGTCTTAATATCGAGAACTAAGAATAAAAGAAAATTTTATTTTAACAAATCGAACTACTCATTTTCTTTTTCTTCTTCACTTTCTGACATTCGAATAACCTATAGATCTTCATAAAAAGCTATTTATGTGTATTGAATGGTGGTTAATCAATTATCACATGGTAGAATAAAAGAATCTATACTTAAAATATTCCTTTCTTTTATTTTGCTAAAACAAAGTGTATTCGAATTTGCTTGAATATAAGCTTGACTATGTCTAGAAAAAAAGAACCTTTTTTTCTTTTCTAAAAAAATAAAATTTTGATTTAAAAAAGGACAAGAAAAATAAAATTTGGGATTTCTTCACCTTTAAAAAATATACCTATCCTATAGAAATCGAAAAGAGAATTAAAGAAAAAAAAAGAAGAAACAACAACAATAATAACAAATGTATGACTGATTTTCTAGATGAAATTCAATGGTGGAACATGTGAAAATATTTATGGTGAATTACTTGATTATGAAATAATACAACACGAAAATAATTTAATTACGGAATGTCGATTAGAACGACGTATTGTACATCTACAAAAATGGCTTGGTTCAACAATTATTTTAACTTATTTAGCTGCTCTTATTGGAGTTCATAAAAATGTAAAAAGAAAAAAAAAAAAAAATCGAAATATTTTTCTTTCATTATTTACAAAACAAAAATGTTCTATTTTAGGATAGCAGTTTATTATTATTCTTATCGATTATTTTATTAATAGGTGTGATAATAAAAGCTTATTTAAAAGTAAAACGTGGTATGAAATTTTATTTTCAAATCTATTTTATTGATTAAATATGATGGATGTGTTTTTTTTTCTTTTTTTTTTTTTTTTTGAAAATAGAATGTGTTATTGTTGGAGATCAAATGGGTTTACAATTGACAACAACTTATGTAATTGGAAGACAAACAACAATTTTTATTAGTTCAAATCGAATAAAAGATATTTTAATAAATGAAGGTTTTCTTTCAGTATGTATTCTATTATATTTGATTTGATTTTAATTAATTGATTTGTTTTTTTTTCTTTTCGTATTTGATTAGCAACGTTTAATTTATTATTTAACTTTAATGATAAATGCTAATGGTGATAGGTCGATGTTACCACTTTTCATAAAACTTCTTCCACGTTTATCTTTGTTAAAATTATTCTATAGACATCTACATACTGTTATTCATAAAGTAAAATAAAAGATATAATTTCTGTCTTGTTGTTTTAGATAATATTATAATGGAGTATCGGCACGAGGATCAACAGCGGCGTCAGCAACTGTTGACCATCGTGGACCGAGGCAGTTCAGAACAATTATTTGTAAGTTATATTTATTTATTTTTCTTGTATGATTAATAAAATGACAAACAAACATTCTTTTTATTTTATGTCAGAGCTTTTTACAACAATATCATCGAAGACCATTTCGAAATCTTGTAGAAGTTATGGCATATGATGGAGTTATTGATGATCAAATCGATTTTATTGATTGTACAGCAACACGTTATAATGTTACACCATTAATTATTGCTGCTGGTAAAGGTTCTTATGAAAAAACAAAAATTCTTCTTGTACATGGCGCCAATCCAAATAAACAATGTTCAACAGGGTTAGTTAAGAAAATTTGTTTTTCTTTTTTTTTTTTTGTATGTGTAAAACTTTTGCATATACAGTCTTGAACAAAAGTAGTCGCCCCTTATGAAATGTTACTATTCTTTGTGATATTGACTGATATTTTGAATACAAGTGAGCAACAATAAACCCTAATCACAAGTATCAACTTGTCCTTCATCTATTTATATGTACTGGAGTTATGATTCATATATGTTCTTTTTCCCTTAGGAAAAACATATTCAGAGAACATATGTATTGTTTGTCATTCGATTTTTTTTTTACAAACTATTGCAAAGATTTTTTTTCTAGTGTTCAAAACAGTTGTCAAACTTAGTAATTAACACGCTCTGAGATGGTGAATCCATGCCGTAGTACTAACTCGACTTCATTTGGTACCCCCACTCGAAGAATTTTAGAAGAAATATGTCGTCTTAGAAAAATTTTTTACTAAAATTTGCTCTTCAACAGATATTCGTAATGAAAAGACAATATCTTAATTATTGTAAAGGGATCTCTAATCAAAGTCGGACTATATATAGCTGCGACAATGACATGGTGTATGAGAGTTTAGATAAAAATGTTTGCGCCAACATGATTAAGATAAAGATGATCACAAGACGAAGATTATATTTGAATCATAACTTTGGTATATGTCAACTTATGGAAGGTGGATTAGTCCTTGCGATCAAGGATCATAAAGAATAGTAGTACTTCATGAGAGGCAACTACTGTTGTTCGGTGCTGTATGATTGAATATTATTTCTCTTTTTTTTTTTTGTTCTTAAAGTGATACGGCTTTGAATTTGGCTGTTCATCGTCAAAAATATCATATCGTTGATTTACTTTTGAGATATCATGCTAATCCAAATATATATAATCAATCAGGCAAAACAGCCTTACATCGTGCTGCTGTTTCATATATTGATGAAAACGCAAATCATGTTCGAGCATTACTTCTTGTAAGTAAATTTGAAGTAATTTAGTAAATTATTTTTTTTTTTAATAAGACGAGACTTATTACGTCAATAATAATTATATTGGTATATTGCGTAGAATCGATTATTATTATATATATCGAATTGAGAAGCAATAGTTCTTATATTGTAATATATAACATTCTCAATTGAATATTTACTATTATTAAATGCAATCATGAATAATAAATTTCGAATAGAGAATAAAGTTCTGAACATTGAAAATTTCTTATTGTGAAATGTTTCATGCTATATAAATGAAGTTTATTCAATAGAATATATTCGATATGTTTTTTTCAGAAAGTCAAATAGAATGATTATTACTTAGATGTTAAAATAGAAAAGAATAGAATCTTAGTACTAACTATAGCAACAAAAATTATCAGAAAAACGTATATTTTAATTTGTTCCTAAAGTATCAAGCCATTCGAAAATTTCATAGATACACTATGGATGCAAAATTTCTATTAAAAAAAACATTCAAAACGACAATTTTCATGTGACAGTGGACTTAATATTTAAGAGTAACGTGTTAAAGAGTATTAAATTTTGAATAAAATGAAGAATCTCCAAGTTTTCTATGATTTTCCCATAAAAATTTACAAGCGCATGGCAGAAAAAAAAAACAAAAACAAGCGAAATGAATTTTAAAAAAAAATGATTAAAAGTTGACTTGCCAGAAGCATTTTTGTAATGCTTGTAACTCTCTATGACAAGGTCATAGGAACAGTAATCTCTTATTTTATCAGAACAATGTGTTCTTTAAGAAGTTAATGTCAAAAATTAATTTTCTCAATGTCTTTTATAACTTGAAAACCACTGGTTTTCGTGAAACCTTTTACTAGCAGCCGATCTATGAAATTCATTTCATAGAGAATTTCATTGCCTGTTCAAACCACTATTCGAATTTAAGCTGAATGCTGGATATTCTACGAAAAAAAAAATAAAATATTGTTCTTATAATTTTTGGACTTGGATCCGAACAGTAATCTTAATTTCAACGAAATTCTTTAGTCTAACAATAGAACATTTTCAAATAATCAATTGCCTTTTTACAATAAGCTATTCGAACTCGAATTATCAATCATGTGAAAGCGCCTTTAGATCTTTATATGATAGTTTTCTAGACGAACCAATTTTTGATTATAAAGCATATCGATTTGTTTATGAGACAATAAAATCTTCTATTTGCCAAAAATGAATTTTAAGTAAAATAATCTCACTTTGAAATCTGATGTAGAAATCAAAAATTGCTTTTTAGGAAAAAAAAAGTTTCTTAGTTTAGAAAACCAATATATGAAGATCTAAGAAGAAATTCTCATTGTGATATTGGAAATTAACATAATTAATAACCTACAATTCATTAGCTTTCCATGAAAAAGCGATTGATCAGTTCCAAACATTCTCGCATAAGTTTGATAATTGCTCGAAAGATGTGAGATACTTTTTATCAATAATTTGTATTCTACTATAAATTTCTTAGATAATGTTAGTAATAATTTTATAATATTCACGCTTTCATTGGTTATTAGATTTAAGGTATGGCCCGTTGAGATAGTTCCGAAGCTAGATTTTACCCGACGGGCTCTCTTGTATTATATATTCAAGTAAACATTGTAACATTTCATTACTCACTTGATCGAAATAAAGAAAATTATAGGCGATGAAAAGCATCATAATTATGTCTTGGTCTTTATATTCTGTCTCATTGAAGACGTTCTGTTAGAATAATTTCTACATTTTGACATCCTATTGACTTATTAAATGATATTTATATATAGAAAAACATTTTTTCAGCAACAAACAAATAAAATTCGAAGATCTCTATAGATCTTATCTTTTGTTAATCTTATTAGAATATGTATATTTAATTATTCATTATTAAGGCTGGAGCTGATCCAACATTAGAAGATCGCAATCAACGAATACCACTTGATGAAGCTGTTATGGCTAATAAGCCAGGTATAGAACTTAAAATGTTAAGTATATTTATTCATTTTTCTATTTAATAGAAATTGTTGGTGCTTTGCTTTCTCATGATCGAACATTAGTACAACGAGCCCATCGAGCAGGAATGATTGCCGCACGTTTTGGTGAGTTTTTTTTTTTCTGTGAACTTTACAATACATTTTCGAAGAAAATATTGAGTGTAAGTTTTAAGTCAAACTTATTATGGTTTCCTTTTCCTTCGTTCGATTGCTGAACTTAGTAATCGGAGTTAAAGATCATTTTAGCATTCTTCCAAAGCAACCGCAAGTATAAATCAATCATTTTAATACTGCTATTAATCATAGTTACACAGGCAAAAATAAGAGATTTGCATAGCAAACAATGTTGATCAAAAATAAGAAATTTTTTCTGAGAAAAAATTAAAAATACGGCTAACTCTCAAGTGAAATAGTAGTTTAGTTATGACATTTTCTTTTCTGTAAACTTGTTTTTTTTGTCTCCGACCAAAACGATGAACCGGATACACCATCATATTGAAAATGATGTTAAAAAAAATTGATATTTTATCCGTCATGTGGATCAAAGTATATATCATTACATAACAAAGAAGATTTCTATTAAATTATATACTTTTTCTATTTAAATGATATTTTTTACTTTGAAAAGATCGATTTCTACTCAAAAAGTCAATCAAAATAAGCTGCAACATATTTTGTCAGATGGCGCCATCATTAATATATCATCAAACTCGAAAACTTAGCGAAATAAGCCAATGTGACCGATAGCGATAGCTTGAGTGCGTTCACTTAGACAAAAAAAGCTCGATTTCGACTAAAACCTAACACTTTTCTTAGAGTTTAAACATATTCATGCAGTGAGATATAACAAAAAATATGAAGTAGAAGAACCACAGTGCATCGAAGGTCAGAGATGTTCCAAGCGGAGAGGGGAAACGGCTACCAAGCAGAAGACAGTTGAGAGTTCAGTGTTGAAGTTTTCTGAGTAGAGTTCTGTAATAGGACGAATAGGATTTGAAACAAATTAGAAAAAAAACTAATGTCCCAAACTTTTTAATCCTTATATCAAAACATATTCTACATTTTTATTTTTTCCTTTCTAACAATCATAACATTCAAATAGGTGACAGAAAAGAGCACAGACAAAGAACTAAACTGCCACTTCAGCAAAGTCCGAGTAGAAGAAATGGTTGACTGTACGAGCTCGGCAAATTTCACAGTGCGATTCAATACGAAATCTGTTATTTCTCGATCTTACAATTCCGTAGAGGAAATCATAATAAATTTCAGTTACGTTCAACTATCTTGACTTAGGTGAATAGTTAAGAGATAATGCATTTAAACCAACTATTGACATATAATGAAATTCTCAACTGTTAATTATCGTTTTCTCGATTTTTAAAACTTCCGAACGAAACCGATTTTTTTAAAAAATGAATTTTACATGCCTACTCATTATATTTTTACGATTTCGGGGAACTGTTTTTCATTTCCTAATAGTGGTTAGGTGTGAAGAATGAGTGAGTGGTTTGAGCCATGACTAATGCGTAAAGAAGAAAAAGAAAAATCCGTCATAGCAACTAAGTGAGCGGAAAAACAACAAGTCGGCTACCGCACTTTATGCAGTCAGACACCTCTCAGTCAATAATAATCGGAGCACGAAAAAGTTTATTCTGCAAGACTTTGTTTTTGAAGTTTGCTGTTTTTCTCAGCGACGTCGAACAATTTTTTCCCTCATCAATCTTCGCAACAATAGTTGACTTTCCAATGTCATGAATCCTATCTTTTCCATAGTTGTATCTCCTTCTTCCAATCTTAGTGACTTCGAGACACTTCTACGAACGGTTAATTGCGGTTTAAACGATATGAAACATTTCAATCACAAAAAAAAAAACTGCGCTAACGAACTCTTTTTTTTTTCTATTCAATATTTCTCCTAACTTTTTCTCAGGTCACGATAAATGCTTGCAAATATTACTTGATTTTGGCATGGATCCAAATATAACCGATCGAACACGTACAACACCACTTCATGTTGCGTATGTTAAACAAAAAAAAGAAATGTTTAATTAAATAATTTTGTTTTTTATTTCTTTATCAGAGTTCGTTCATTAAAATTATCTGCTGCTCGTATTTTGGTGTCTCATGGTGCTGATCCAAATATAGCAAATAATCGTGGTGAAACACCATTAAGTATAGCTGAATATTTACAACCTGATCAAAAACAATCATTTAGCAATGTACTTCTTCGTAAGTATATTTTTCAAGACTTTTTTAGACAATAAGACTAAAAAAAAAAACAATAATAATAATATATCCCTCATCCTAATTAATCTTATCTATAGCATTTAATATGAATGAAGAGAGAAAGAGAGGAAAATTACCTACAAAAACCATACCTTCATCGGTAACAATGCGAAATCTAAATACAACTACAGGCACAATATCAACAATAAATGGAGGTGTGCAAAAAAAAAAAAAAAACATGAATATAAGTGTTTGAACTTCTGCTTCTTTTTTTAATTTTTTTTTTCTTGGCTGATTGTCACATCCTTGAATATATATCTATCACGATCTTTCGTTTCTTCTTCTTCATACAAGAAAATTGATTTTGTTAAGTTTCAACATAGAAAACAAATTAATAAGTATTGTTTTGTTCTTTTATTTTATTTAGATACACCAAGAGCAGAACCATCTGATTTTCATCGATATACAAGTGGAACAATTCAAGGTATAATTTATTTTGTTTTTTTTTATCAAAAAATTTTTCATTTGTGTGTTTGTGTGATTTAAAAAATCAAACTAACAAATCTGACTTTTAGCCTTTATAAACACGTATTTTGATCAGTAAGTGTTCTACACTGATGTATCAGCATGGCATTTTGTTTTGTAGTATTTGCACTGATTATATATATGATTTTTATTTTGTTTTCGTTGTTATCACTGCTATTGCTACTCATATTGCATGTTTATAACCGTTTTTTGTTTTGTTTTATTATTGTTTTTTTTCGGGTTTAATTTTAGTTTTAGTGTTAATGAATTTGATAGTTTAAATTTGTTCTTTTTTTAAGCAAATGTTATACCATATGTTCATCCATTACTTCGCAGTCATCCAAATTGGACATTAGATAGTGAAGAATTTCGAAGTCAAACGGATGCAAATTCATCTGTACAAAATCTTCTTGATAGTAAGAACAATTTTCGTTTGTTTGTTCTTTTTTCTATGTTTAGTTTTATTTTTTATAACAAAAATTTTCTAGCTTCAAGTGGATCATATTGGTGTTGTACACAGAATAAAGGTGCTTGGGTTATTTTTGATTTAAAACATCAATATAATATTAGTGGAATGAGAATAATTGGAAGGTAGGAAAACAAAAACAAAAAAAGAATTATAGTCTTGATGTTTCGTTCTTTTTAGTGATAATCAATCGACACCAAAAAGTGGTCGTATTGATGTTTCAAATGCTTTTAATGGTCCTTGGTTAAAAGTTAAAGATTTTAGTTGTTCATTATCTCGTACGTACTTTGATCTACTAATGAAAATATTATATTCGTTTTATGTTTATAGAAGGCAATAAGAATGATATATTTTTTACACCGTTAAAAACTCGTTTTATTCGTGTATTTATAACGGATAATTATGGTGGTGATGATATTCGTATACAAGGTATTGGATTTTATGGACTTGATATGCGTCTAGTAGAATTACTTCGTGAATATGGACTTGAAAGAAGTCTTCATACATTATTAGCTAATGTAAGAATTAAATTATTAAGATAAGTAGATATGAATTTTTTTTGTTTTTTCTTCTTCTCTGAAATAGGGTATTAATGATTTAGAAACATTGGACGAAAAACGAGATGAAATTTTAAATTCATCTGTAAGTATTATTCAGAGAATTTCAAAACATTTCGATAAATATGAAAGAAAACTTCTGAAGTATTAATTTGATTGAGTTATAACGAATAAATTTTTTTTCGATTCTGATTGAGTATACCGTTGATCAGACTTGGAACCGGTCTGATTTTTTCAGGCCGGACCGGACCAGGCAGTTTGACTTTTTTGACCGGACCGGCCGGTCCAAGTTTATGACTTGACCGGCGAAAAAACGGCTGGTCCAAATTCTTGATTTATGTGACAAAAAAAAGCAGTGCACTCATGTATTAGCCAAACAACCGATGTTTTCGCGAAACAGTTTGTTAGTTTAGCTCTACTAAGACATATAATATCAAACTCATACAATTCTTGAAGCTTCTAATAGCAGCGACTTCTTTTTTAGTCTGTCATGTTTAGTATGCTAATATTCAGAACTAATGAAGATTTCTTTCAAAAAGTTTTGACTAGGACTCATAGCAACTAGGATTGAACACCGGATAACTATTCTTTGAGTCTTTTCAAATAATGATAGGATTTCTTTACCATTGATAGGTTTAGTCTATTCTTATTTGAAATACTTAGTTTCTTAACACTGCTGAAATATATTCCACTCCACAGAAAAATGCTACTGTAGAGAGAAAGATAATGTGAGCTAATCGGGAAGATTTATACATTAGACTTCCTATTTGAGGTTTATTGATACCTAAATTTTAACGCGGTTGCATGATGCTACTAGTTAAAAAGACCGTGACAACAGAAAAGGTTTTATTCAAAACATTTTGCTATGAATGCATGAACTTGAATACTGGTGGCTATTGGGCTTCTATGAAAATCAGCTAAGATTACTGCATACGAGTGATCCAAAATTTCAAGGAAAATGTTGAATTTAAATCGACAGCAGCTTGTAAAGTCTAACTAACTTGTCGTGAGTATAATGAATTCATTCGCCATAATATGAGCCTCTGATGCAAGGATAAGAAAGTGTTGGTGAATATTTAGAGCTAGTATTTCCAATACGATTGAAATTCTGCCAGTGAGAAATTTTCAGAATTAAATCTCTTGACCATTGACCCCATGAAAATCCTTAAAAATGAGCAAAATAAGCAAGTTTTAGTCTCCAAAAATTTAAAAAAAAACCGGTCGGTCTGAAAAGTTAGATCGGACCGGATCGGTAACTGGCAGACCGGCCGGTACGGTTCCAAGTATGCCTTTGATATATATGTACATCAGAATTCCAGTAGATCGTCGAGTTAGATAGATTAAAAGCATAAATAATTTTTCTGTTTTCTCTTAGACTTTTACTATTTGTATAATTTTGATTGTATTGTATACGGAATAAGAAAACAGAGTAACATAAAACAAATAAAAGATGAAAACGGTATTTTGAAACAACATTACTTTGAGAAGAGCTCCTATCTTCAATATCTATGAAACTTTTTTAGGATGTTAGGGCCAATCGAAGTATACCAATCAAATAAATTTTCAAGACTTTAAACCTAACTGTTTAAGAGATTTCCAGAGGCCAAGATGTAAAATAAGAGTTGTACACGTGCAAATGTTTTTCAATACACTTTAAGTTATAACACTCAAGTTACTCTCATTTGAAAGAAAATTCCTTTACTGCTTGGAATGAGAGAAGAGATTTTGGAAGGTTCTCTAAACCTTAAAACTTCAAAAACCTAAGACAACATTTTCTAGAAAACCTTTAATTAATTTGATATTGAGCGTCAAATACAAAGTCTCTTTCCTACATCCGAAAGCGAATGCATTCATCTATCGAATAAGAAACAAACCATGGTTCACTAGAATAAATTATGCCAAAAAACAAAAATGTTTGAAACTTGATAATGTATTCAAAAATCAGTATCGAGAATAATGTGCGAGCATTTTCTTTTCTACATTGATTTGAAAACCTTTGTAACATACATATGATTATATTACGGACCATTCAAAAAAATATTCTCATTAAGTCTTATCATGTAGCTTTCCAACTATACTTCGGACTGTAATAGGAACGATTGCTGCAATTTTGTTCTCATAATTTAATTCTGAAGAAAACTTGAAGTTAATCCTATATGTTTATCTCATAGAAAAGTGTTTTTTTTTAATAGGGAGGGACTATCTGATAAAGCCTGCTCTAAAGGCGTTTTATCAGGAAGGAAAACGACATAAACTAATGTGCGAAAGTCTTGAGACAATATATTCGCCCATTTATCAGCCACTCAAAGACAACTGATTAGAATCGGAAGCAGTTAGTAGAAATCAGACTGTTCTCCTATTTTCGAATCTATGTTCAGATCTACTTTCTGGCTGAAGATTGAACAATTATCAATAAATTTTGTAAAAACCAGACAGTCCAAAAACTGTGTCTGTACATAGAAAAATAGCGGTTTTGGCGCTATCCTTAGTCTGTGTCCTGGAACACCCCCCAACTCAGCACTATTATAAACACTGAATTCTGAAAAAAAAATGAGATATTACAATAAGCGAACTCTAATCTATGCATTTTCACGGAAGATTTTGTTTCATTGTTTCAAAAACTGCTTTTAAAAGTACAAAATTCTTAAAATCTGTCATACAAGATTAAATAGCACATTTTGTAGATCAAAATAGTATTCTGTCTATCTACTTTTTTGGAACAATCTGATTATAGATATTCGATCTTATCCTAAAAAGAGCAACTAACTGTTTTTGATTCTAATCCATTGTACTCTCGCGAAAAAACAAACGTAATCCAAAAGATGGATGGTTCGTTTAAATGAATGAATCTTTTGTATGATGATTTTCATGCCATAGACTATTTTGTTAGCTCAGTCGAACTAGACAACTGGTTACAATTTTGATGTAAAATAAAATTTTAAAAATATTTTTCTTTTAATTTTTTTTCAAGGACAGATATTTGGATGTTAATGATCATTTTCAATTTATACGATTAACAGAATCATTAAGATGTAAGTAACCAATAAAACAACAATTCTAAGATTTTAAATAATATATATATGTTTTTAAGCACCAAAATTAACTTTTCTTGAATGGTTTAATCCACCTCAATCGACTGTTATTGCTGGTGAAAAATTACAAACATTTAGTGCTGCTGGTGATGAAGCAGTAACAGATCGTGTTAAATTAGAAGAAAAACGTAACATATTTATAATTTCATTTATATACATAAAAATATTCTTCTTTTGTTTTAGCTGAAAATAGTCCACAAGTAAGAACAGTACTTATGCGAGATCTTGAACCAATTCAAGGACGTTCATTAGTTGATTTTCCTGATTATGTTATAAGAGATCGTGTGTATTCTATTAAATTAAATTAATTCAAACAATTTTTTTTGTCTTTCTAGCTGGTCGATATAAAGTACGAGTTATAAGTGTTGACTCACCTAATATACAAACTCAATGGCACGACATAGTTGTCGGTAAGTTTATTTGTTCTTCGAGATAGTCATCTTTTTTTTCTCTCTTTATTGTTATCTATCTTTGTGCGCGCGTGTGTGGATGCGTTTATCATGTTATACGTATACTCTGTTTAAACTAACCTTGGTAGAGTTCTTTTTCTTTTTTTAAAGAGTAAGTTTATTATCGCAATGGATCATAAATGAAAAAAATTGCACTCGTTTATTATTATTGCTGCTGCTGCTGCTGTTGTTGTTGTCGTTGATCTACTAATTGTATTGATCTTCGAGTAGGCTTTAAACATCAATATCAATATCTGCTTGACTTAATTAAAATCCAATTCTCTTTTCTTATTACTTATATTCTTCAGTTATTTCATAAAAACAGCAGCAGCAGCCGAATAAATCTATTCGTAATCGAATGTCTATATCAACTACACATAAAAATAATCGTACAAAATATACTGATGATGATGATAGTGATTATTACAGTCAAACTAATGGTTATTCAATGAGTAATAAAGTTAAATATTTAACACCAAGAAAATATCATTTACAACAACATACACAAGGATCTCCTGGTTTTTCAAGGACATCTACTGATGATGAAGTACAATCAGATAAAAAAATAGAACATACATTAACACCATCAAAATATCGTCTTAGACAATTCTATTCATCTTCATCGAATCATAATAATAAAGTACATAATCGTCAATACCAACAAGTATCTTTTGAAGATATTGATCAAGATCGTACTGAAATATCGTATGAAAAATATCCTATTATTATGGGAGATTTTATATTAACTAAAAAACCAATTGAAAATCATAATGTTTATAATTATCAACCTAAACATAGACCAGCATCATATATATACAAAGGTACATTGAATAGTTCGGAAATTCAAGAACGTGCATCAAATAGAATGAAACAATTTATTCAACAACGAAATCGTACTTTATCATCAAATTCTATACAAAATGAAAAATATAATTCAAATATATCGTCAATATACAATAATATTGATGATCAATATCAATCATCTATTCCTGATAATGAATTTTCATCAACAATGATGCCATCTTCAAATATTGTTCGATCAGCAACAAATGATAATTTACATGATGTTGTATTCGAATGTTTTCGTCAACAGAATGATTCATTGTCTAAATTTTATCGATCACCATTATCTACTTCAGAAAATTTTGATGAGAAAATTCCATCAAATTCATATACTTACTTTTCAACAGAACCAGAGAGTATATATTATTTTGGGCAGGGATCTGAATATTATCCAACAGATGACGAAGAAGACTCGTCTAATGAAGACTCAATCTGTATATCGTTTGGGCGTGGTGTAGAACCAAATCCAGTATCCAATTCACCATTAATAGAACAACCAGCACTAAGAGTAGAACAACCAATACCAATAATCCAACAACCAACAACAGTGTTAAAATCATCAACTTTCACTACTCACGTCAATTATAATAATAATAACTTAGCTGATGTTATTCTTCAAGAAGTAATCGAAGTTGGAACATCTACTAGTAGTCTTGAGCGAGCTCAAAAACTGTTAAATACATTGAGGAATAATCGAAGTTCTTCTTTCCAACGAATATATTTAAATAATCGAGAATCAATACTTACAAATCAAAGTTTTCGTAGTAAAACTGAAATATATGGAGTTAATAAAGAAGCGACAAATTATGAAAATGATTACGAAAATGATATGGATCATTATTTAACAAATCAAAATTCAACACGTGCTGCTAAGAGTACATCATCAGCAATTCATTCCTATATGAATGTAAAGAAATCTACTAATTATCCAATGGATACTATAAACAACAATCAATCATCAAAACAATCATTACAAACTTCGTATAATAAAGCCCAAAGTCATCGATCTACTCCTGAATCTTCATTAGAAAGGCAAACATTACATGAAACAAATTCACTTACTCATATACAACCAATCGAATATGAAAATGTTATTAATAATAATGAATATGAATCAAGTTTATCTAAAAAATCAAAAAAAAGTCATCGATCACATCGAAGTTTTTTTAATATATTTCGTTCAAGCAAAAAATATGACAAATCAAATAAAAAAAAGAATAAAAAGAAAAAATGACAAACTTAAAAAAAACAAAATCTTAATTAAACTTTCTTTTTTTTTTGTGCTTCTTTTTTATGTTCCTATGTGATTTCTTTCGATATATTATTCTATTTCTTTTGCCAAACATATTGTTTGTGTCGTATTTTGATGATAAAATGTCAGAAAAAGAGAAAAAAAAAAAACCACTGCTAACAATAACAAAAACACAGTCAACATAGAAAAGAAAAAACATATGATAAGACATTGTTATGTACGTGTAGACACACAACCATTCTTACAAATCTTAACATTAAATTAGTTTTACATTGTTTTTCTTTCATATACAGGTGCAAAACCACCAACAAAACCCACTGAAACAGGTGATGGTTCACACATTATTGATACAAATCTGATACCTCGTCGACCATCTTCAACACCACCAACTGATTTAGATGATGAAATAAGAAAAGATAGAGAACGTCATAATAGACGTCCACCATATCCAAACACACCACGACCACATCGTGGTAATCGACCCGATGATAAATACGATTCTGATACAATGTCTGACAATATTGATCGAATTCCTAAACCAACAGTTGATCCAAAAAAATCGAAACTTATTGATGGAAGTACACAATCTGAAGAAAAACCAACACGAAATATTGGTACAATGCATGATCCAATTGAAACACGAAATTTTGGTAATGAAGTACAACCACAAACATCATCAACCCAAACATCATTTCCAATACATAAAAAACCACCAAAACCAACCTATACTTTTATAGAACGACCTGAACCTCCTGAACCAATATATGATGAATCTTATCCTGATTCAAGAATATGTGACCGACCACAACATATACCTAGAGATGTATACTATGATCTATATGATACAAGACCTCATGAACCTAATGAACGTCGGTCTCCATCACCATCACCATCACCACCACCACCACCACGACAAAAAGTTGATTATATCTATGATGGACATTATCGTCCATACCATCATACACCATATAAAGAACCATCACATTATCATCAAATTTCATCAGAAGATTATCGTCGTTGTCAAGAGCGCCATACTCATTCTCCACCACCACCACCACCATCAATAATACGTCATACTACTCCTCTACCAACTCATGATCATATACTAATACCAACACATCGATCACGTATATCATTATCACCACACCATCGATCTCGTAAAACATCACCACAACATCGATCTCATACTCCTACACCTTCACATCGTGTTCGTTATGTTTCACCAAGTCATCGACCACGTTCGGCTACTCCACGTCATCGACCACAAATGCATTCACAAGAAACAGATACCAGTCTTGATGCAATGAGAAAACAACATCATACAGGTGTTCAATATGAACCACGATCAACACAAGAAAAAGGTACAACACCTAGTTTACGAACAAGAAAACCAATAACAAATCAACGTTTAACAACATTCGATTCATCAATATATCGTCAACAAAAATATCCTACACCATATTCAACATTAACTAAAGACTATGATCGTCCACGGAAAACTCATTGTATGCCACCAACAATTTATGATGATTATGTAGAAGACTATGATCGATATGAATATGAAGAAGAAGAAGAAGAAGACGACGAAACACCTTCAATGCATGATCAATCAACTATGGCTGAACTAATTGTTTATCTAGATCATTATACACAATGTGAATCACAACCATTTATGGCTGATCGTTATATTCAAACAACACCAACAGTAGATGACAATGAACAAAGAAGTATACCTGATTATACTGACGAATCATTTATTCGACAATTACCACGTAGTGGTTCAATATCTATTCAACAACCAATTATTATACAACCAGATTCATTACCACGTCGACGTCAACCAAAATCATCTCCAACACGTCCTAAACGTGATGGTCTTGATTATACGGGAAATAATCTTGAAGTTTCACTTCATCATGGTCTACAACGAGTATCATCTATACGAGATTCACCTTTACTTAATATTGGTACTGAAAATGTTTTAAATCAATCAACTGCACATGAATATGTTACTCCATTTGAAACACGTTTTATATATGAATCAGATAGTTCATCAACATTAAGATCGAGAAGTAATGGTTCAGTTATTGTACCTGTTCTTAATTCAGCACGAACTCATATATTTACTAGAAGTCCAGCACGTCAATCAAGAAGTAATGGAAATTTTTATCTTTCAACTGCACCACCACCACGTTCAACAAATTCGTCATTACGTATTAATATAACTGATAAATCTTAAGAAAGTCTTCATTTGTGTCTTTTTTTTTTTTTTCTATTTTGTGTTCTATTTCGAGCTTTAACTATCTTTTGTCGATGATAATAAGAATTCTGTTTTGTTGTTCTCTTGAAATGACGAAAACACCGGTTTCTTTTTTCGAGTTAAATATTTTTGCTACGATATAAAATTATCTATTCTATACATCATTATTTATTTATTTTTTCATTCTATCCCATTAGCCCGTGATGATCAGGAAACAATAGATTGTTCTTTTTCTTCCTTCTCTACTTTTTTTTTGTTTTTTTTTTTTTTATATTAAATTAATCTTCTTATGTTTAGTGAACAGTGAGCATGTGTTTTTTCTTTTTTGTTTTTGTCTTCTTATATTGTATCAAGTATATGTGGATAATAAAGAATAAACAAGTATTGCTTCATATTTGTATTAAAAAAAAATTTTTTTTATAAGTTCCTGTTGTGTTACATAACTAACCTCACAAGAAAGTTTATTATCAAAATGAAGATCTGTTAGTTCATCGTTGTATTGTTCTTGTTGGATTAATTTTTGTATGGTTTCATATTTTTGAAATTTTGCGTACTGTTTATTTATGGTATGCTGGGTATTTTTACTCTTTGAATCAATCACTTCCAATTGAGAAATTATATTTCGATGTAATTTTATTTATTGATATTCTGTTATGACACATAATGTATTTTGAATCTCGCTATGTAATACTTATATATACATAAAAACATCCGTTTTTTTGCTTTCACATGACATCAATATAAAAATATTTGCTTCTGTTTCATATATATAATGAAGATGTGATAATCATTGATTTATTATAATAGATTCTTTCAGTTTTCTATTAGTTATTTTCATATAGGAGCAGAATTCAATTAATTAACTTTAATAGTATTTATTCATTCGACTTTGATAAGAGCAAAGATTATTTACAGATTGCACATGTTTTTGTATGTTAATATGAAAAACTGCTGAATAGAACAAATAAATATCATTTGAAACTGAAAGTATGAGTGATTATTGCATCATAATCTTATAAGTGATTGGTGTTACATAGGCCAATAGATGTTGTCTAGCACTAAACATTCCTTGCAAATTCGATCTAATTTTTTTCTTTCGCTTCTATTATTCATAAGTTTCAAAGTTTAATATCGGTTCTTTTCTTTCTATTTCATAGACGTCAGATAATTTTTTTTCTCTTCTCTTACATATACTTGTAATAGAGTCGAAATTCTTTTTGATCAGCATACTAATATAGATACAGTGTTTCCAGGATCAACACTTTTTCATTGAAAGTAATATTTGTTTTAAAGTGTGAGTCTTTATACTTCTTTTTTGTGCTACTTGTTAATAACGAAGAATAAAGTTGTTACTATGTACGAGTAAAAATACTTAAGTTTCTTTTTTTTTTACTAATGTAACTGCAAAAATCTATCTGTATGATCATTCCGACTTCGACAGAGTTCATTGAAGCGTTCTAAATCATAATTAGAGAATCTTCAATTCCACCTTTTTACGGATCCGAATCCGTCATAGATTTATATTATTTTTACTTCATTTTGTTTTATATAGCAGTTATAATATTCCAATATTCATGGGCAAAATATCCGGAAAAACACACAAATTTGTTCGAGGAAATGTACTTTCTGATGGTACATGTTTATACTGGTCTGCTCTGAAAGTATTCAACCAACCTTTACTTGAGCAATACAATGAAGACTTACGTATACATACGGCCAATTATATTCGTAACCATAAAGAAATCCATTATACGATTTCAAATAGGGGCACAGTCGACGAATATTGTTCGGCAATTGAAGAAGGAAAATTATGGGGTGGTGATCTTGAACTTCAAGTTCTATCTAATATATACAACACAATAATTTGTTTAATATCTGTGACCGAATGTAATGGAGCAAAATTTGTATGGTCTTTGTTCTACGGTGAAAATAATTCATTAGCAACAACGTATGTTTGTATGTTGCATGATGTACAACAAGGACATTATGATCCATTATATGTTATGAACATTAAAAATACGAATGAAAAAGAAACAATATTTGATCGAAATGATAATACAATTAAAGAACTTCTTGCAGATTTTATTCGAAAAGAACTTAAATGTAATTAAAATTTATGAATTAAAAAATAACGAAAAAAAAAAGAGCATTTTTTTAATATTTGTAGATGATGACTATGTAAAATTAGATTCTATGGCAAGTGTCAATGTGAATGAAGTATCATGTGCAATGAATGGTAACTAGATTATATTTATTATTTTATTTTTATTAGAATTTAATTCTTAGATTTGAATGATACTGAAATAATATCGAATTCGGTCCTTCAAAATTTACCAACAAAACGAAAATTAGATGGTAAAACAAAAAAATACAAACTTTCTTTACTTTCTATATTGTTTATTTTTTATTTGTAATTATTTAATCATAAACTAGATCATGATATAATCATATTTGGTGAAGATAATGAAAGACAATTACCAATAGAGATATCCAAAGAATATTACCGTTTGTTAATTATTAGCAAAATCTTTTTTCTTTTACTTTCATACGATTATATTTATAGTTTCAAATAAACGAACAAAATCTGTTGAAGATGCTAGTAGTCATATTTCGAAATATTGTAAGTTAGTGTATTAGAGATTTCATATAATTATTATTTTATTAGATGATAACGATATGAATTCAATAAATTTCATAGAATGTTTACAAATTGATATGCCTAATGATATGTCTGGTAAAATATAAAATCTAGAAAAATATCTTTCTTTTAATGATTAAATGTAATTATAGACTTGGTGATGAATAAAAACTCAATAGCAGAATGTTCAAAAATTTTAAATAAGAAAGATCAAAAAGAAAAAAAGAATTGTAACAAAGAATCGACTAAACAAGTGGATGATGATATACAAAATTATGACAGTAAATCATCAGAATCAAAATTATCGACTTAATTGATTTATTATTAGAAGTAGAATAAACAAGCAAAAATGAAGATTATATTTTCTCTTTTTTTTCTTTTTTTGTAACAAAGTTTGATTAAATTTTCCATCATATAATAATGATTAACAACTGTTAGACATTTTATTTGTGTAAGATTTTAATTAATTGTTGATTTTTTTATCTTTGATTGTAAACACTCAGATTAAATATACAATTGTTTTGTTTTTGTTGCTTCATGGATGTGAACGAATAACAGTGAATTAATAAAAAAATATATATATAGAGTATCCAGAAAGTTCTTAACCAAAGAAAAATTTAAGTATCTTCGCAATATTTTTATCACTAATAGAAGGGTGTTCATAGCTTATCTTCGCAAAAAAAAGCATTGATAAAACCTGTTTTAAAGCATCACAATGGACTGCAACAAAGAACTATAACATATGACGAGTTATGAAAAAAAAACAATATATTTATTCTATAGACAAGAATAAATGACACATCGAAGATTTTGATTACTGTTGTCGTTTGATCCAAAATTTATACAGCAGATCAACGGCATAACCAGCGTAGGAGGGGGGGGGGGGCGGCGAATGGGTAATTACCCATTTCATTTGAAAATTTGCCAATTGAAATTATCCTTTTTTCAGAATTGTTTATTTATTTTTGAATTACATAGTAACTGTATTTTTTTTCTTCCGTCTGAATCACACGTCTACTCGTTACTCGTTCTTTCGGCGAAGAATTGAGCAAAGAAGAAGAAAAGAATCGCTTCTTGTATTTTAACTGTAAGTTTGAGTGAATGTGAGTTTGATTTTATTGCAAAAATACTAACGATGTATAGGTCAAATGTTCGTTATTTATTAATTTGCTTGGCAACATTCCCTGTATCAACAGCTTCTGCTGAAAGTAGTTTCCGTGAATTATTGAGAATTAAAAGTTATTATCGGTCTGCAATGAAATAAAATAACATTCATAAAGATCTCGATATAAATCCAGATGGAATATTGAAATTGTATACATAAATGCATCATTATCGTCTTGATTTTGATGTTTGAATTTGAAATATAAATGTTATAAACAGAGATATCAAAAATAGATTAATATACACCTGACTCAGGCTTAAGATCGAAGTTTTGATACATATTTGATTAAAAGAATCTCATTTCATTTTTGTGTTTTTTTACGTTATAAGTACTTTGTGTGGACTAAAAAATTTTTCGCCTATCAATAAAAACCTCATCCATTTTGCTCATCATTTTCTTTGTCTGACACAATAGAAATTTGCTCATTGGTCTCAAAATCCTGGTTTCGCCGCTGCAGCAGATACATGTCTTGTTACTCTTTGTACATTGAAAGCTCCAACAATAAATAAAATGAATTTGTTCAGAAAAATGCTATACTTTTTTCTTTTCATAATCCGCGAAAGGTTATTGTTCGTTGTTGTAGTCAATTGTGATTCTTCCAAAAGAGATTTTGCCAGTACTTCTTGTGTTAACTATGAGCAATGAACATTTATCTATTGACGGTAAAAATACCAGCCAATTACGTCAAAATATTGTGAAGGTGTGGGCGGTGAGTGTCGATGTAAGATAGCACAGCACCTACACCCCACATTATGTGTCCCGAACGACATTTAGAAGGATCATACAACTAGATGTATTGTTATGAATGGAAAAATCATAAAAACGCGAAACAAATCAGAGATGAGATCGGTTCCGTTTGAATTTTTTTAAAAACTAGACCGATTCGGTCTGTTTCGGTACCAGGAAAATAAGAATCAATCTCTCATCTAAAACTGATACTGTAATAGAGAGTACCTCTAAAGTCATGATAGCTGTATAAATACATATAATTCCACTATTGATCAAGTTTAATCCACTACTTTTTTCTATTTGAAAGAGGGAACTAGTATGTTTTTATTTTTAAAAACAAAACTCATTAACATTGTAGAAAAGATAGCACTATGGCTATACCACAAAACTTAGGGTCTTTTTTTTATATCGAAAGCAATATTTGCTTTTTTTCATCGATATTTACTCGAACTTTTCTTGTTATTATAGGCTTCAGGTCATCTAGATCTTTCATGGTTCTTTTTTTTTCTAAATTAATTCATAAATAAACATTCCTTAAAGTAGCTGCTGTCAAAAGAAAATGTTTTTTTTTAATATGATTAATTAAAGGAATTACTCATGAACAAAAGAAATTTTCTAGAAAAAAAACTCAAACTAAAAATTTTGAAAACCAACGCAGATTTTCATTTCTCAATTCTAAAAACCTTGGATCAAACTGTGTAAAAAAATCGCTATTTTCTTAAAAAAAAGGTTTTCTTTAATAAGAAAAACAATGGCTACTTTCATTTTAACTTTAACTTAAAGAAAACGTATCACCTTTTGGTATAGACATGCTTATGAAAAAATAATTATAAATATTACAACTAAATTAAAAAGAGACACAAATACCTCATATATATTCAGCGAAACTACATTCAGACAGGAAAAGTGACACGAAGAAGATGTTTACAATAGAATTTACGTCATTTGTTCTAAGTATATTGAGAAAAAGGATTAGTTCACACGAATAATGAAACTAAAGTCATTGCTCCAAAAATGCTTTTTTCATAATTTAGAATTTTGATTTCTATACAATAAACTTAAAGTAAAGAATTTCTTATGCAATATTATGTTAAAAATTCATTACAAGAAAACATATACAATCAAGTTTGTAGGAAAGAATCATGAATTTATCCTTTTGAAATTATTTTCTTTTTAATATCTCAAAACAAATACGATCAATATGAATACCAACATTTTAGAACTAATTTTAATTTTGGTTTATTCCTAATATTGACCCCTCGTAACCTATTGTAATTCATCTTTAATTAGGCATTTAAGCGTATCAAAGTCTTAGATCGATCATTTGGAATGACAGTTTCCGATAAGTTGACAGATCAATGATGGACGAACATTTGTCCATTCTATGAATCCGTTGGATATTTCAATTAATGAGAATATGTCACTCTGATGAGAATACATACACTAGTACATTATTCTTTCATTTAAACATCAAAGAATGAAAGTAGCTGTGATATATCATTAAAAGCAAAGCATGGTTTAGGATTAGTATGCATTGCAGAAGCATCTAAGGCACCTGAAAAAATCCCAAAAGTACGTGCACCATGTGCATCGTACGCTGAACCAGCTATATGAAAAACTTGGGTCTTATCACCATTTACTGCAGCTAGTGCTTGAGCATACATTGATGGACATGTTTTGAAACAGTTGACTGGATAATCTGATGATAATATTAATGAAACATTTACTGATAATGGAAACACACGTAGGGCTGCTTGCAGTGTACTTTTATCCCCATTGGAAAGTAATCCTAATTGATATTTTCTGCTCAATTTAGCGAGAACTTCTGCAGCACCAACACGTGGTTGTAGATTTCCCCATGCGGACATCAATGAATTGAAAGTAGCACTACCTTCAGGCACTTTACTTGATAAATCAAATGAATCTAATATTTTCAATAATGATGAACGAATGACCCATAGAAAAGGTTGATGTGTCATCGATGATGGAAATGATTTTCCAAAATATGAAACATATGCATTAAGCCAATCAGTTGTAAATTTCTCGACATCCGACGATGATAATGATGGTAAAAGAGAAGCAATATTATGATTCATTGAAGACTTTGTTAACATCAATGCACCAAACAAATCAAATGTCAAAACACGCAGTGCAGATACATTTAGAGATGAACAAGGTATTGAAGCAGAAAAGTTGCTCAGCTCACTCGTTGACGTTCGGCCAATTATATTTGAAGTCAAACATTGTCCGAACAATATAGAAGCAAACAAAATGAAAATTATAGCAGCAATATTAAAATATTGATGTGGGTGCACCATTTTCTTTGGCTTTCAATATATAATTTGCAAATTTTTTTTGAAGATACAATTGTAACCAAGAATAACAACTAGATCAAAACATGAATGTTTAATCCTATTTTTGTCTTTTTTTTTAATCCAAATATGATTTATAGATGTGCATGAGTCAGTGATTAAAACAAAACAAAAAGAAAAATACGAGCAATCCTATCAAAATATCGTTACGTGTAGATCCATTTTCTTTTCTAATTTGAAACTATGGCTTAGAATTACAAATGACGTCAATATCAAAGGAAATGTATAGTTATAAAACATCAGCAATGACTATAATATCTATCTGAAAGCTTGTCTAGAAAAGAGTCATTTTTTTTAATTGAGCATACACTATTGCCGATAGATTGTAAATTAGAAATAAATTTATATTCATAAAAAAAATCAATTTAGAAGAAGTTTCAGCATAACTCAGTTATTATTAATAAGTGATCACAACTAGAATATCCACAGAAGATCGAAGAGTTTCTACAAAACAAGAATTCAATTTGATATACTGTCAAATTCATTCGGAGAAAAAAAATTTCAATGAATATATTTGAAAACTCTGAATCCGTGATAGAAATTTTATGAATAGGTGTTTGAACAATGATTATCCTAAAGTAATTATTAATTTCTATATTTGTTGTCGATGACGATAAATTCTGTTATCAATGAGTATTTCTTATATTAAGATGGTTGACAGTTGCTGTTTTTTTTCTTGTCTTCTAATCGAAACATATTTGCAGTTTTGAAACGTCTAAGGTATCATTATATAAAAATGATAAAAACCGATCAAACCGTCAGTCTGATTTCTATTTCCGAATGAAATCAGAAATACTTTTATCAGAATACAAAGTCAAAAAAACTTGAATCATAAGCAACAATAGCCATTCTAATGGTATCTTCATCGCTTGCATACTATGCTTTTGCACGCTTCAGTCCAATGCATTTATGGTGGTCCTTTTTTTGCAGGTTTGTCATCAATTGCCAATATTTCTTCTTCGAGAATATCTCCGCGTAATCGTGTACTAGAGATTAAAAGTAAATTGTCATATTTTAATCACGTAACGAGTACATCACCGATCCATCGGGTTCGTTGAGCTTTTCTGTCTTGTAAATACATGTTATGCCATATTGTATAAGTGGTGTCAGTCGTTGAATAAGGCTCTATTTTCATTCCAGTTTAATACCTATTAGCATTCCTCTTTGTTTGGTTTAGACAAATAATTCTTCAAAGTTTAGCTTCTGATCTAACGTGAATGACTAAAGACTGATTGAAGATATTAGAAAAAAGTCTTTTCAAAAGACTAACTGGTAAGTTGATCATCGCGAGTGATACTGTTACAGACTTATTTTTAGACAAGGTCATTAACGAACCATAAGTTAGTTTTTTAACACAAACAAATGACTGTTATGTATAAGAAAGCGATTCATTACCAGCTTTTGATTTATTAAGTGAGCCTTTCAAACATTTCTTACGATTTTATTGTTTTTTTTTTAAATAGTTTTTTAGTTTAATGAAAAGATCGATACTTAATTCTTTTATTGTTTGAGAAAATAATGTAATAAATTGAATTCTGTTAAATAAATGAGTTTTGAAACTAAATCAAAATGTGATTTTTCACATACCGCTATTACCTGCACATATGACAATTATAGCCATTATAAGAAAGGTCAAAAACAATGTGTACAAAAAAGAAGAAAACATTAGTTTGAAAATGAAAATGTTCGATTCAATTGATTCATGCTCCGCATGAATGTTACAAAATATGAACTTTATTTGATTTCTCTTCAAATGAATACTATATACTTGAATTCTTTATTTTTTTGTAACTTATGTCTTGTCATAGATAAATCTAATCATTAAAACCTATTTCAATTAAAAATTTCCAATGAAAATATTTATCATTTATATACTCATAGAGAGATCGTACTCGTTTTCATCTGCTCGATCTCGTTTTTTTAAAGTCAGTTTCAACTTGAGTTTTTGATTGTGTTCCATATCGTTGAAATGCTGCCAAAACACAACAGTAACAGGATCTGTTGAGTTCAGAGTTTAAATAAGATAAATTTCAATGATCTAAATCAGCACCTAAAATTTCATTCTTTGATGAAGAACTTTTCACAACTAACGGCATCTATTCCGCATGATAATTGCACTGATATAAGAAGCAGTAAGTCATTCTATGGACTGCTTTGATACACATCTTTTTTAAACAAATATATTCAGTATATCGAAAGTATCCTGAATAGAATTACTGACACATTTTGTCATGCATAGCTTTTCTTTTCGATTTCTCAATTAAAAAATAGAAAAACTATTTATGTATCCGTGTAAACATATATCATAGTACAAAAAAAAACTTTCTTAATTTCATTGGCAATTACCTAGTGTAGTTACAGCTAAGAAATATTATTCAAATGTTACAATTATCATTTATAATGATGTTATATAGGTGGACCCGAGATGAGCACAGGACAGGACGGGCCTGTTGTCCTGGTGCCCTGTCCTGTCCTGTCCTGGCCTGTAGGACAGGACGAGATTTTTGTTTTTGTCCTTTTCTCCCGCCCGCCAGGACAGAAAAGTTAGCAGAACAGAACAAGACAGGTAAAATATTCTTGTCCTGTGCTCATCTCTGGTGTGGGTGTGGGTGGGTTGGTGGGTGTGTGGGTGTGNAGATATTCAAGAATTGTTTCTTGCATTCTGTTATGAGAAAAAAATACCATTTTGACAACTTAGAACAAGTACCCAAATATATGGGAACAACACTTTCTTCTTTTGATTATCAGAAGCTATCTGATGTTCACTCAATAGTCTGAAAGCGAACAATATAAGAATTTTCGTCCATCTTTTATCGAGAAACTGATACAACTGTATGTTTCCAATCTTAATTCCATATGTAACTTAACTACTTATCCTTTTTAAGTTTCCGTATAAAATAAAAAATACAAAAAGGTACAAGAAAATTAAGAGTAAGACAAATATTATTGCGAAAGTGATAGGTGCTCGTACATATGTGTCATACGATGTTCTTCATGATCAAAGTTGCTCGACTGGTAGCGTGAGACTAAACTGATTGTGTCAAATATTACTAAGGCAACAGATATAGAAAAACTCATGCAGTCCACTTGCAAAAAAGTTGCAATACTGTCAAATATTCATTTATGATAGGAAGCTTTAATGGAAGTTCACTGGCTCTATACATGTTTTAAAAAAGTGTATTTCGACCTCTGTACATCTTTTCCGTTTCTTATTTTGCCTTTCATTCAAAATATATATTTCATTAGTGACAGAAAATAGCATCGAAATGATTTCTTACGGTGATCTAATAATCATTTTATAAGAATTAACAATGAGCATTTTTGGACTGGTTACCCTCGATCAGTAAGAGTTGATTCACTGAATCTTAGCGCATACGAAGATAAGAATCCGATATAATAAAACTTCAAAATCACATAGCACGATTCCGATCAAACGTTCATCTGCGTCATACCAAGAGTTCTTTGTAGAATGAACAAATATGACACTGTTCAGCGTGTGGGTATGAATGGGAAACGAATGGAGAAGAAGGCCCTTACCGATACTCAATTTTTTACTGTACAAAATGTTTACAGGCTGTTTTTTTAAGAGTTTCCAAAGGAATCGAATGGATGTTGCTACTTGCTTATAAAAGAAATCGACTAAAAATATCTCTTTAAACTACGCATCATGTTCTATCTATTAAAAACACATAATCTTTTCATATCTATCTGTTCGAGTGCAACAGTGTGTTACATATTTCCAAGAACTTTTGCATCACCTGTCGTGCTCGACTTGAATACGGTCCAATGGCACAGAGGACTGGAATGAAGTCTGAACTCGACTTCTCACGTGATATGTTGCAAAAATGTGGATGTGTGTTGAATTATTGTCGTCCCTTGGACTCATCTAAGCTATGCGTTATATGAGAGCTTCTAACAAGTTTGTGGTAAACAAGATATTTTGATTTGACAATAGTCGTGGAAAAACAACTCAGAACCATCAACTTAAGACAATACTTATGAATGTACCAACAAATGCAGTAATAAAGAAAAATCACTTGACTGTTGGTTTTTTGGTTTTAAGCTAATAGGTCTTCGCAACGATAAAAATTGTAAATTCGTATTTTTATTTTCATTTTTGGTCTTATTCATAGGATTGTTGTTGCCACAATGGTCGTCTTCAACTGAGGAGTTCATCAAACGTAGTTTATCTTTTACTGTTCTACTGTAGTATAAATATGAAACAACAATAAGAGCACAATCTTTTCCATAACCCTTCTTGATAAATTAGGAAACATGACTCAATTCATTATAGAGCCTGAATATCCCAATTTTCTTAATCCTTGAATATGATTTTCGTATGTGGTGTGATTGACTGGTCACTCGTAATTTGAGTCTACATTCACTCTTAAATCTTCGAACAAACGACTGACAAACGTTTTCTGAATCTGTGCCAATATATCGTTAAGGAGTATTTTTTTCGTATTTTTGGACACCATAGCAGGAGTTCTAGAAGCAACTTTTACAATTGTCTGAAAGATCTAACTATATCTGAAATATCTTATAGATTAGTTAATGGTAAGTCTTGAGCATTCTCAATAATTGTTTGATGTATTTATATTTTGGCTATCTATGATAATGGGATTCTAATCAACCGATTGGGAAAGAATGGCACAGTTTTTGCCTAGCTTAATAATGCATCGAATGTTTCAGTCTTCTTGGATGACCTCTTTCTGTATTCATCGGTTTCTAAAGTGTTTATAGGCTATCTAGAGCATTCAGTTCTCTTGAGAGCTAAATATTGTGGACACAATGTAATCGAATTCACTGCACGTTTTGATTGACTATAAAAACTATCAAATCTTTTTAATGAACAAAATTATTGACTGCAATACTGTCATTCGATGTCTCTGGACAACCGTAACCATAGATGAAAACATTGATGAACTGATTACAAAGCAAGACGAAAAACCCAAGAAAACACTTATATTGACGATGATAGTCTTATAAAGTCGTGATGCATGAATGAAGTCACATCACAACAGACTTTTATCATCTACAGATTGTTCTTTGATAGCCCTTTTCCATAGTGAACATTTAATTATCTGAACGATAGATGCATTCGAGCAATCCTAGATTCACTTGAAAGATGTACTATTTATCGTGGCCTATGATTTCGATGTTGCCAGCCTTTCAGTTGAGCTGTAGCAAGGAATTATTTGTGAGACTTCATAACATGCGACAAAATATTCGAAAGTCTAGAACAAGCAAACTTTTCTGTGCAGGAAGTTCTATGCCAACATGTTTAATGATTCAAATGCGAGCTTGCATTACAGAAATTAGTTTCTGCACTCCAATTATATATACATATCATTAAAACTATGAGCAATAGTTTCTTTCCATAGAATGAAAAATAGTTTTTGATCATCTGTGCAACAATGTTGCGTTTTTTCACTATTTAGGCTTTCTATTTGATCCCTAGAAATTTGATGTACAGCACATAAATGGAAAATTGTCTAAATTTCTTTGGTGACTTCATGGCACAAATCCCCAAGATGCTTTAATCTCTTCCGGTTTAAATTCAAATCAGTGATATTTTGGTTTGGAAATAATCGCGACTTAAACTTCTATGAACCTTTTATATTTCAAGCATTTTCGATTAAGTCATCTGCATTGTCGTACATTTATGATTAAAATAATCTATACCCAATATGTTGAATATCTTGAAAAGTGAAACTTGTTCATAAACAGCCATAGCTCTAAGCGAAGTGAAATATCATAAAGATTGCCTGAAAAGTGATATGCTTATCAGCTAACTCTTCATTCATTCAATTCTGTATGAAAGAGATGTGTACAATAAAGAAATTAATAATGATTTTCAGACCTTACCACCCATGGCTTTATTAGTCCTTCAAAACTCCTTAAATGGCCGCCAGCATACACGATGATTTTGGATAGTGAGAATTGCCCTTTTGGATACAGAAAACGAAGAAATCTACTGATCTTCTTGATCAGTTTCGATTGAGTCGTTTCCAAAATTTATTCAAAGATGATGATTATCGCAATTCGAATGAAAGATAATATTTTCTTGATAACTGACTGTTTCTGAACTGTAAAATGAAAAAAGGCTTTGAAATAATCAAAACCTCCTTGAAACAGGCTCAATGCTTCTAACCGTCTTGAATGCAATCTTTCCGTTAAATATTATTTCTGTACTTTTCTGATTGGAACCTCTTTACTATACGTTTCTGTTACTGAAAAACTGAATTTTCCATCGCTTCTATCTTCTCACACCTTAGTTTTGAACCTTTTACAATAATGACTAAATACACAATAGGGTCTACTGTTTAACTGANTGAATTACTATGTAATTCATGTTTTATGAATTACTATGTAGTTCTTGTTTTTTGAATTACTGTGTAATTCATTTATTTTGAATTACTATTTAATTCATTTACGCCATTCAGTGTATTTACAAAATATAGAAATTTTGAATTATTTTGTAATTCGTTTTTTTGAATTATTTTGAATTACTTTGTAATTCAAAAGCGTCATGGTCTCGACACCTGGGAATGTTCCCTCGTTAGTCACGCATCATGTCACTTGTCATAAATGTTTAATTAGAGAATAGTTCTCACAAATATACAATCAAGGGAACGAAATTCTAAAAATTCTGATCGTACAAGATGGAACAATATGAGATTTCTAAGATGACACTAGATGTAGTGGTTGTTCCTTTTAATTTTATTGGATAGAAAAACTTATTTTTTGCGCACCTTCCCATAAGAAAAGTTAACATTCGTTACTTCGTTCATAAAATCACAGGTAATCTGGAGAAACCAAAGTGGATGTGAGGTGCGGGTACGAGTGTGGCTGCCATGGAAGAGTTGAAACTATTTTTCAAAAAGTTGATAGTTGAGAAAAAAGCAAAAAATTAAAATGGTTATAACTTGGATTATAATTATCAACTATAGTTATAACTATCAACCGTAATTATAACTTTCAACCGTAGTTATAACTATCAACTGTGCTTATAACTTTCAACTTCTTAATTTTTTGATCAAAATTAATTACGTTGAAATGATAATTACTTGAATCTGTTGACATGCTCAATAAAACAGATGAAAACACAACTGTTTAAAACGTGCTTTACTTGAGAAAAGTAATGTGTTAGAATTCTTCTTTGAGTGCCTCTTAATATATTCAGTTTCAGTCTACATTTTCTTTTATTTATATGTTGAGCTCAAACACACGTGTAAGATAATATAGTTTTTGTTGCAGAATCAAATGTTTATCTTGAAATTTCAAACAGCTAAGAAAAATATTTCAAAAAGAAAAAACTATATATGTAATCGAATATCAATTCTTTAAAACAGCAATCATCTTCAATATATAATGTGAGGAGATTAAGATAAGGCTCTGTGTCGTATGATTATGTATGTTTTATTTCAATTCGAAATCAGTGTATCAGGTTATTTTCTCGTCACTTTTACGTTCACCACTACTTATATTAGCAGATTTCATTTTCAACATTTTTCTTGTTAATATGTCGATGAACTAAGAAAACAAACAGGAGAATAAAGAGATCAAGATGACAAACATAAAGGAAAGAGAAGATTGAAAGAATAGAAGATGCCATCATCATCTTTCTATAAGATAAAGGTAAGAAAAGACTCTTGTTGTGTTATTCAGGAGCAGTAAATGAATAATCTCACGTTGATGCTTGAAGAGACGTGTCTTATTTGTGAGTGCAAATATGACTAATAATATGGGGTATCTGAAATCATGAACAGTTTGAAGTTATTTTGGTTAGCGGTTGTAATAAGACCTTTTGTAATTATAAAGTTCAGAGCTATAGCTATATTCGAAATTTACAACTACAGATGATAGTTATAACTCAAGTTGAAGATTATAACTATGCTTGATAGTTATAACCGTGCTTAGTATTATAGCGGTGGCTAAAAGTTGCAACAATGGCAACTTTTCGTTAGTGCTAGGGTATTATGAAAGTTTCAAATATAGTTTTTATTCAAAACTATGCATGCTTTTTTTATTACATTCTAAATGAAAGCGATTATAATTCCGGGTTTCCTTCATAGCTGCCAACGTACAAAAAATTGTCAGCATACTCCCTGTCCGATCAAAATGTGGAACATGATGAAGCTCCTTATGTTGTAAATGAGGCGATTCAGCAATACATGTATTAGTCTTTGAATTACTACAGATTGTTAGTGTGCGTCAGCAAAGATAGATGCTGATGATAATATCTATCATGAGTATGGAAAGAAGAGTGAAAGACAGGTATCCTAAATGCAATTGTGTCTCACAATAATTCCACAGTAAACTTGGGTCTAGTGTCGATGTCTGCCACAGCCTGTAATGGAAGACAAGGTAATGCTAAGGCATCCGTAATGGAAGATGAGCGTTGCTAAAAGATTTGTCACGATCTCGGGGGAGGGGGGAGCGAATGGCGAGATCCAAATTTCTATTCCTGTACTTCGACACTGCTTTCAGATCGTGCTTTACAAAACCTTTAACGTCACCCAACAAAGAATCGATTGCTTCATGGAGGCTTGATATATAAATGGAAGAAAAGTGAGATTGCAAAATGAATATATTGAAAGACACTCAAAGAAGAATTCTAAAGTATTGGTTTTCACAAGTAAAGTACGTTTCAAATACTTGAATTTTCATCTAATTTATTGAGTATGTCAATAAATTCAAGTGATTATAATTTCAACGCAATTTAATCTGGCCAACAAATTAAGAAGTTGAATGCTATAACTACATGAGTTGGCTAAGTCGAGTTCAAATATAAATGAAAAGCTAAGTGTTTATTACTACTTCGAAAATAAATGAAAGAGTGTGGTGTGGAGTGTAAGTGTAGGTGTAGCTGTGAAGTGTGGGTGTGGATCTTGTGTTCATCTACACCCACACTCATACTCACTCATATCGATATTCACACACACTCATCCACACCTACACTCACATATACACTCCACACCCTCTCTATTTTCTGTTTATGGATACTTACACGCATGCATTCATATGCTACACGTGCACGCACTCACACTGACCAATATTTGCATATGCAATAATCGTTCGAAATATTCAGCTTTCAGCACGACGATTTTCCAGCAGGAAGCAATGTAGGAACTGGGCAAAATCGGTCGTAAAACAGGGCTTTTGTGGTTTCTCGTCGGATCTGTGCTCCTCAATCATCGAACTGGGTATGCTCGTATCGAACGCTCTCTTTTATATGATAGAGGCTGAATATCATTTTAACGCACTGAAAAAAGTTGTGTACGTGAAATTCTAGATGCCTTATCGCAACCGAAAAAGTGTATGCGCGTCAAATTTTGTAGTTTATCTCAACTCATACGAGTTTTTTGCTTCGCAATGATAATTTACATTTTTCTTTTTAATAGAAACTCTGTATGATTAGATAACATGACTTGCAGTTCTCGAATACTATTACCATTTGCATTATGGCCTGAAAATCCACCATCATTATCAATATCATCATTATTTATAAATTTAGCAAGTGATGATCTTATAACGGGCACCAATGATGGTTTTATCGTTTGTTGGAAAATTGTATCTGATCATCAAAAAGTAGATAAAAATTCTTTATACTTGTCTTTTGTAAATCGGAAATTTCTTTTTTTCTTTTTGTTTAGATTATTCCAAGATTAATGTTAATTGGTCATACAGATCAAGTTTTATTCATAGTCGCTTCAATATCAACACATAAACTCGAACACTTTGTTAGTATTTCAGATAATGATGGGTATGTAATGATAAGTTTATTTTATTCTTTAAGATTATTTTCGAAATTTTTGAAGTGAAATAAAATTATGGAACAATGAAGATGGCCGTTGCATTGAGCATATAGAAACTAATCTTAAGCACCGCTGTGTGCAAGTAAATGAAATTATATTTTTTTGTGTTTTCGAATATCCTTTATCATAATTTGCAGTCTTTATATTATCAATTAACAAATGAAAGTTTTCTTATATGTTCTGGTTGTTATTCAGAAATACTTATCTATGATATGCATACACTTGAAATTAAATTTGCTCTTACAACATCAAATGTTAATGCAGATTGGATATCAACATTTTCTGTTTTCCAAAAAATAAATGTTCCAGGTTCATTTCAAATAATTATAAAAGAAATATTTATTTATTTTTTATAGAAAATATCATGGTTACTGGATTACTTGATGGTGGTTGTGTTAAATCATGGACATTTGATCCTCGTACAGTCACTTCAAATGTAAAAATAAACATTTGGTTTTTGATAAATTGAATTTTTGAAATATAAAAAAATTTTTCAGACAGCTATTGAAAGTACAAATATAGGAAATAATAATAATATTCTACCAATTGATATTAAAGAAAATGAAAGTAAAGAAATTCGAGCATCATTTGGTTCAATCATTGTACCTTGTGATGAATATCAAAGAATGATACTTATTGTTCATTGCCAAGATTGGCAAGTAAGTGACGATTTTTGTTTTAAAGTATAATGAATTAGTTCTTAGATATTTGATGGAATTGATTTTACAGAATTATGTTCCTATACTACGAATGAAAGGGATATTGTCAAAAAAGAACATTGGATAAATGGATATTTTCCAACATCAAGTTTAGTTATTCTCTTTTCTGCTCGAGGTTATGGACATATATTTCGTCTTCCAGAAAAGTAATTCACATGAAATTTTTTAAGTGTTTCTATTTTTACCTTAAAGCTTTTTTTCTAGTGCAACATTTTTGAATCCAAAATACCGTTCACAACATAATAAAACTGATATGCAATTACCGCAATGGCTATGTAGATTAAGTGTTGGAAATGAATTAGTAAGATTTTCTATTTTTTTATTTGATATAATTCAGAGGATTAGAAATCTATATAACGAATCGCTTTTTTGATAGTGGAATAAAACTATTCGGAACAGTTGGCAAAAAAAATTTCTTTGAAATCACAGGACAAAGTAGAGAGTATGGATTTGATATAGCTATTGGTCAGGATGAAAAAGTAGTACACCATACTATGAGCAAAACTTTTAAAAAATCTGATAATACAGTTTGTATGGATTTCGACATTTAATGAATCCCGATTATGAGTTGTTTTTAAAATATATATGAACAATGAGAATGACGATAAGAGATATAATGACGTATTCGCAATATCTTGATTTTCCAGCATATAAAGTGAACTTCGTCGTTTCTGACTGATGACTGCAAGGTTCTCAGTTCTTAGCTCATTTTTTTTACAGAATAGCTTCGGCTTTTATACTATGCAAAAAAATCAGTAATAGAACGTATGCAATATAGGATATCATAGTTGAGAATGATGTCTTTTAGTCACATGTTGATTCAAAAAATTCAAAACATGCTGCTTTAAATTAAGGAAAAGCATATAATTCTCTTATTCTAAACAAAATAATAACCGTAGCCTTTGTTTCTTCATAGATTGACATATTTTAGTACTGAGGCATGAAAATAACTTTCACACGATGTTACCAATTTCTTAAAAACTTTCTCTTGTATGAAATTCAAAAGAAAGCTCTGAATTAGTTTGAAGGGTGCACCGCGCACTGATCAAGATTTTAACTGAAATCGATAATAGAAGGGTAGAGGATTGAGTAATTGTTTTTTAAGAATTTCTTCCTCTTCACTCGGAGCACTCCTGATTTGCTTTTTCTTAGCAATAAGAAATAAACATAAACTGATTATTTGTAGCAACTTGCTCGGACACCTATTTATTGTTGTCATACAATATCAAACCACTGTCAAATTTATCGAGCTGATTCTTCTGGTCAAATATCTGTTTGGAATATAAATCTAAAAGAATTTTCAACAAATACTGGTAACATCAAATCATTATTTTATCTCAATATCATAATAATGCTGTTTATTTTTTTCTAATAGATCTTATTCCGATAAGTTCAATTTCTTATCAAAATGTTTGGTCACATGCATTAACGAATATTCGTACAATACGAAAAATTTTCAATAAAGTATATTATTCAATTCATTTTTTTAATCAAATATAACTATTTATTTAGATATTACCAAATAAAATCAAGAAATTAACCGCATCATATCACTTAATAACCATGGATCGTCTTGCATTTGGTACTGATAATGGAAAAATTTATATAATACCAGCATTAAAACTTATTTCGAGTCTGTTTTTAAATAATGATCAACATGAAGAAAATTTTGGTATTGAATTTTCATGCTTTCTTTTTGTCATTTGTTTCTAATAAAAACTAAAAACAACATAATATCTTTAGATATTCAAACACTTGTTGGTCATAATCAAGCAATAACATGTTTAGTTCATCCACATAGTGAATATTCACATTATGATATTCAACATTTAGTTAGCGGTAGTTTGGATCATTCAATACGTTTATGGGATTTATCAACAAACACACAGTTGCATGTGTTTACTGAACATTTCGGTTCAATTCTTATGCTTCACGTTCCACCACCTATGCTTAATGTAAAAAAGAAAACATTAATTCATTTTTTCTTTAATTAATTTGACTTTCAAATTTATTTTAGGCTAAAGTACAATATTGTGTATGTGCAATAGCTAATGATCATAGTGTTTCATTAATAAGTTTACGAGAACGTAAATTAATTCTATTAGCCAATCGACAATTATATCCTGTTGTTGGACTTCGTTGGAGAATAAATGATGAATTTTTACTTATAAAATGTTCCGATGGTAGTTTATTTATTTGGCAAATTGAAACAGGAAATCTTGATCGTGTTGAACATGGAATATTAGCTGAAGAATTATTTGAATGGTATAATGATCCGACAATACTTAATGCAAATATTGATCTTCAAAATGATCCATTATCAACAGCAATGTTATCTTCATATTATATTCAAATAAGATCAACTGGAAAACAAAAAGATTATGATCAAATTAAAAAATTAAATAGAAAATTCGGTATAAAAAACAAATCCTTTTTTGAGATTCAAGAGTGAAAGAAAACACAACTAATTGCATAATTGCAAAATAAGACCATACATTAGAATCGATGGTTTTCATTTCATAATCTAATTATTGAAAGAACTTTATATTAATAATTCTTCTTAAAACCAATCTATCTTTTGATTGCTTCTTTCGTTATCTCATGAGTGAAGTCCTCCAAATAATAATTATCTTTTGAATTGAATCTATGCATATGATGTAGAATCAAATGAATACTATGAGAAAAGTTCATCTCTGTAATCCATGTTGCTTCGACGATACTACATTTTGAAGATATTTTGTGAAAGTCAGATATATTTTCGAAGAAAATAATAGTGAGTGCAAGTTTTAAGTCGAAGTTTTTTAACTCCCACCCTTACAGATGCCGATAACTAGGGTTAAATAATTGATAATTGTAACAGCGCTATTTTTCATTTAGTTTAATGCTTAAAAAAGGCTACGGAAAGTAATAGAGCAAAAGAATTACGATTACAAACAAAAAAGGAGCGATTAACAACAATGAAAACGAAAAATAGGTGTCCGTAAAAATAAGAAGACAAATTTTTGAGAAATAAAAAAAATCACATGTGTTGAAGATGAATCATGATACGAAAAGAACTATCATATTTTAGAGATATTCTAATGTGTTTTGAGTTAGTATGATTAACATAAAGGAGGTACGTGAGTTCCACATTCTAGGCTATACTAGCAAGATTTTTAAAATGAATTTCATGGTCCATTTCAAGAACATTAAATGGCCAAAAAAAATTGATTATTAAATTTCGATTAGAAATTTTGCATAGAAAAAACACGCTATTAACATAGTTGTATTTCAGAATAGAAAATTCTCATTAGAGCCTGTCTCAGGGCAAAGTCTTAAATCGAAATGCGAACATCGTTCTTTGTTCTGGCGTATCCAAGGAAGAGCACGGTATTCATTTATATCATATAGTAAGAATAGTATATTTGTAGCAACAAACAAAGGGTTTAAATTCTAAACATCAGGATCTAACTTGACATAATGATGTCTCAATCAAAAGCCAAATTATTTTTTTTATTACTGTTTGACATTGCTTCATTAGTAAAATCAACAAACTAAAAGTTATATTTTTCATAAAGGTACTCCACGTTATGATTTAATGGGTACATCATCGTTTAAGCGTTTACAATATCGTTTACCAATTATAATTCAAAAATTTCATACAAATATAGGCGATGATTTGGGTTTACTTATTTTTTTCGATTTACTACAATTAATTAGTAAGTTAACTTGATTTCTAATATATTATTTAACTGATTGCTCTGCTAAATTAAGATTTATTTAAATTTATTGATATGCTTACGCTAGATCAAATCATTGCATGTTCGATTTTCAAAACGACACGCTTAAATAATTGTAATGCTCATATATCTTTTTTTTTCTTCTTCTTAATATACTTTATCTTCTTCTAATTTTTATTAGAGCATATTGAATTAGCAAATAAAGTTACTCGTTCACAATCTGATCAAATATTAACATCATTAAAAAATTTATCAAATTTACTAGTTTCATTAATTCATCCATGGTGTTTTGATAAAAATATTGATCATATGTGTCAAGAACGTCTTCATCTTAATCAAGTTCATCGATTTATATCTTACGGTATATTAAGTAAAAATGAACATTTAGCTATTGTTTTACCCACATGGCAACAATATTTAAATGATTATGCATCTGAAACATTTTTATCGAATCTGGTTGCATTTATTTCACCTGTTGAAACTCAAATAGATAATGATGAAACATTAAAACAGTACGTATTTCAATTAAACACATCTAAATATGACTAAACAATGAAACAACATTTTATTAAACACAATATTGTTGATATTTCTATCATTAACTAATACAAAAATTTTATAGAAATTACGCAAAAGCTATTTAAAGCTACTCTTAAATGAATTCTGAATAACATACTGATTCGCTTGTCAGTCAAGTATGGAGCACAGTAGAAACTTTAAAGCATTATGTTGGAATTAGGATGTTGCTCACAAATCCACTATATGTTTAGAATATTTATGAGATAGAAAGATTAGAAATTGTGAACGAATCTTTTTGTAAGTTTAGAAAATAAAATCTGAGTCGATCTCCATAAGCCAAAAGCAAATGATCAAAGTTGAAAGCAATATTCATTAGCAATACACTAACAGAAAAAGTAACTTTTTCTTTATGATGAAAATAAGAAAATGCTTCATATATCATGTCGAATGTTCGTTTTGCGACTATAACTCTATTTGAGGTACATTGACTAAATAAGTCTAACTTTTGACAACTTTTTACTCATTTTTCAAAAAGTTAATCTCTGATAAGAAATGCATTATATTTGTCTAATATTTGAGTTAAAATACAAGTTTTTCTTCAGAAAAAATCTCGAGAAAATTGTACATGTTGGGGAAGCGAAATGTTATTTGGTGACTTTCTTAAATTGAGAGTTTATATTAAACTTTCTAATACAATTTTGCAGAGAATTCAAAGGGAAATAATTTCGAGACTACCCACAAACTTTTACGATGAAAAATGGTTCAGAAAAAATACGAAATACTAACTGTACTATTATTGTTACATCGATACCATTTTATGAAATACGATTTAAATTAAATGTTGAAGTGTAAGGATCAAAATTTACAATCTGTCCAACAGACCGTGATAGCTGAAACCATACAAACACCATAGATTTGATAATCATAATATATAAACTACTTTCTTATTAAATTGCTGGAGGATTAGGTACAATGATAGTAAAGTGTATCAATTGATCAGGAAACTATTCCAAGATAAATCAATTTTGAGAGAAATATTATTTTTCTGATTGAGAAAATCAGTCAAATAAAATCTATAGTGTTGAACATTAAATTAGAATTCTAAGTATATCTGTTTTAATTCTCAAGACAAATCTATTGAAAAATAGGAATTAAAATTTATGTTTATAATCATTTTAGCAAACAAGAACGAATTGACACTTATGTATATCAATGGCGATGGAAGTATTCTACAATTCTGAATACTGAACATTTATTAAGTTCAATAACATTGGTCTGTATTTTAATGAATTGTAATCATTGGATAAATAATATGTAAGTTCATACTCTTTTTCATTAAATATTATTAACTACCATATATTTATTCTATATATAGATCAAATGATCAAGATGAAGCAGCACTTGTAAATAGAGAAATAATTTTTAATAAATTTGTCTTTGTCTATAGAAAATTTTTTTTAGTTAATACAACGAGAAAGCTCGAGTAAATTATTAGAATTTTATTGTTCAGATATGCTTCAACAATGTCAAACGAATATTTTTCAATCATTATCAATTGAAATCTTATGTTCACATTGGCAAGATTTATGTTTAGAAGTATACTTAGAAATAAATTCACTTATCATATTTCTATTCTTTTTATTTCTCTTTTCAAAAAAAAAAGTTACGTGATGCTGCTAGAAAATTATTAGAAAAAGAACTTGATCATTTACGTAACGATAATGATGCATGGTATATACTGATTTCGAAATGGTCGAATTTATTTCATCAGTCATATAATAAAGAAACTGATGGAGCTTTACATGATCCAAATATTCAAGACATACTTCTTGATGACACAGCTTGTAAGTAATTTTGAAAATAAAAACATTTATTTATTAATTTTTTTTCTTGCTTTANGAGAAACCAACAGACTGAAGCATTCTTTTGTCATATTATTGCTATGGATTGAATTTAAACAAGAACTTGATTAATGAATCATGTTGATTTTGACAGAATGCAACTGTTTTCTTGCATCACATTACATGATTTATCATACTTTCACTGGCTATTATAAGACAATGATGCGCTCCTACGCACTTACGTTCATCATTTCCCCAGTCAAGTATATCGTCAGTTGTCATTTACCACATTTGTATTTGTGCTTCTGTTGGCAATCTGTTTATAAAAGATTAACAAGAGAACAAATAATTTGAGCAGTAGTAGGAAACAAGACAACAAGATAGAAATTTTTCAAACTTGATATGTAGACTACCAACATACAGAGATTTGGATTTTGAAAACAAACAAAGAAGCAAATGAGACAAACAGTTGGAGAAAAAATCTCAGGGCATGATTTCAGAGACTCGAGAGAGAGAAAAAAAATTAGATGAAACTCGTTAGATTAAGTACTTTGACTCCTATTGGATTCAAAATTGAAAAATTATCAATGCATAAGCCAGCGTCATTGATGGAATCACTATGATTTTCATCGACAATACTATGGCATACTCAATGCTAGCTCAGGATGTTATTTCGAGACAGAAAATAATTGAATAGAACTTTCGCAGAAAATCAAGATAATTTTTCCTATTGTCTGTTAGTTTGAGCTATCTGAGATCGTTAAATTAGAGTCTAGACAACTATAAATGTATTATCCATAATGCTAATTGAACTAATATGTTAAAACAAATACATCAAGGATTTCAAAAAGCACAAACGAAAAGAAAATAAGGAAAATTATTTTGACTTTCTGCGAGATTTCTATTCAATTATCACTTAAATATCCGTAGTAAAACCACGTTCGACACTATCAGCAAGTATACTGTGAACAAGAAAAATTATACGAACGAAAAGGATGCATGACGGTAAAGAACACTAGAAGTTTAAAAAGTTTCAAAGAATGTAGCATGCGGAAAATCATATCGATACAATAAGGACAAACACGAAGGGTCAGTTTGTTTACAGGACTTCTATTTTCTCACTCATCTGTCGAGTTTTCAGATCAACAGAAGAATTATTTTCTATAGCATAAAAGGGAGAGCTAGTAGAATGGATTAGTTGAAGAGATTATTTTTTGGCAGGCACATGCACGATACAGGCAATAGCTAATTAGTCAATTTGATGAACCAACAACTATTGCCTTTGTATAGTTTCGTTTCATGAAGCAAAAAACTTACAAACGCTAGAACTATACAATTAAACCAATATCGCATAGGTGTGGCTGAGTCTATGTGGGCCTAAATGTAATTTGATTGACGTGTGCATGTTGAATTCGTGTATGGTAAGTTTGAATGCAGATGTGGGTGCAGTAAAAAGAAGAATAGCAACAAGATCCATTCATACACGTACAGCACACTCACCCAAAATGTAAATAGAAATCTCTGCCGATAAAGTTAGGATATCGAAAGTCGTAACGACCAACGGCTATACTTGAGGTATGGGTGAGAAAAGAGAAAACTATTATTAACATCCAAACCCTAACGAAATAGTGGATCTAGAGTATTACAGTCTTCTTGTACTTTACCGAATACGATTGTAAATTTATATGAATTCATTGAGATTCATTTAAATTTATTGAACCCCACCAAATAATCAACGTTTACAGCGGAGTAATAAAACTTTAGACGATTTTGAAGCATATAACATTTCATTAAATCAGAATCATTTTATATTGTCTAAACTTCTGTAAAAATATAAAAGTTTTCGCATGAAAAAATACAACCAGAAAGAAAGCAACGAAACGAAACAAAACTTTCTATTGATAGAAGTGTTCAGTGACGAAAGCATGATAAATCCTATTACCCATCGTACCTGTGAAGTACTTAAAGTTCATATTTCATCAGACAAATCTTCATTTTTTTTTCGTACCAAAAAAGAAAGAAACTTCATAATATCAGATCTTCATCCTATCTCATCCCATTCGAAGCTCTGTAATGAAAAATTAATTGAAGAAAAATAAAAAAAACATGAAAATTAACAATAAACTATGTAAGAAATGAAGATATTGATTTAATAACATGTCAAGCTAATGATGTAACAACAATAGAAAAATTAATTGTTGAAGAAATACCAATTTATTTTATTCGTAAACCAGCAGATCAAATTGTAACTTAATAACCATTTTTACGATTATGTTTTCTGAATGCTTATGTTGCAATGAGCCTTGTTTCCAATTCGTTTATAAGGTTCTCAATTAAAAAAATAGAAGCCAACCCGCAGTGGTAACCGATGGAGAATTCTTGGACTGGTACGGTCCGACCAGTCCAAGTTTTAGAGCAATCTGGTCCGACTGGTGATCAACCAGTTCGAAAAATCCGCTAGATCGATGGAAACCAGAAAAACAGCCGACTTGTTGGAGTTATTGCTATTTGGTTAATGTGAATTACTCCAAAAAACATTTATTTTTCTTTGTTCGCTCAGGTTTTTACGAATCTCTAGAAAGAAATATCATATGCTAGTCTTTTATATCTGTTTGGTTTCTCAAAGATGAATGTCTGAAATGTCTATGTATCGCATACAACAATATTTATTTACTCATTCATTGATTAGCACAATTCGAACTTCCAATTTTCTCACTTGACCTTTACACACAAACCTAAATTTTCTCTTTGAACGATGATCTAAGCTTAAATTTGATCTCCAAAACAAACATGTATGAGATAAATGTAACTCAAGTAACACAATTTTGATTGTACGTTGTAAACAAATGAAATACGTCGATTAAAAAAATGAAACAATGTGAACGAACATTATTTTGACAACAGTATCCCAACTTACTCTCAAGAAGTTTTATCAGAAAAAAATTGCATATTCATAAAATATTTTTCAGCCGGCCTGGTTACAACTGTGCCACACCCGTATCCACACCCTGGAGAGTTTACTTAAAAATTGAGTTTGCGGAAAACTCAGATTTCGTCTTAGGACATCACTTGAACATAATGACCGTATGGCCGTGCCAGCCATAATGGGTGCTGATACTCCTGTCGCATGTATCAGCATCTCGTGGGCACCCTTATCCGATGCACCGTTCTTTTGTAACTCCGATATTTCCTACCATTACAGCCAATATGACCAAGTTAGGTCCTAGAACGAAATTTGATATTGAGGAGAAAAAAAATCAATATCACATTCAATTCATATTGTTCGATAATGTTGACTGTCTTTGGTGACTCGAGAACGTGCTTGATTACAGACAATATCAATCGGTAACAACTTAGCCAACATGTTGAAGTGCAGCACTTGTATTCGTGATGGCGTTCCTTTGAATTGAGAACAAAAGCTTTAAGATGAACAACATTTTATTAGAAACTAATTAGTTACTTTCTTGCAATTTATAATGAATTCATTATTGCTACTATGACTTTGACAAAATCCAACGAGAGTACTAAAAATTCTCTTCTCAAAAAATGTTGTCGTCAAATTTTATTGTAAACTTTAAAGGTTTTCAAAAAATTTAGTTCGAATATATGAAAAGTTAGATGTTACGAAATGTAAAGTTTTAACATGTTTTTCTATGTCAGAATTGGATAAACGAAGTTTTGCTCTATAGTTAGAGAGCGTCTTCCGCTCTATAGAAATATGTTCGCTCAAGATCACATTTGCTATTTACTGGAAACTTCATCATCTTCACACTCACTGTGCATGATGAAACTTTGCTCGATACTAAACTACATTCTGAACTGTTTATTTTTTTCAATAATGTTTCAATAATTTCTATCATTGATCAGAATACTTACATTACAAATTGCACACTTTCAGTATCAATGGCTGATGTGAAAAAGTGGTAGATTTTCTATAAATTATCATAAAAACACAAATAAACAGATAATAGAGATTGTACCTTATCTTGTTGTTCGTTCATTTGAAGGAACTTTGATAATATGTATTCGGTTGCCTCACCATATTCATCATGACCGTTATATTCAGGAAAACATTGTCTGTTGTGATGTGTTGTTCTTTTATACATATCAAAAACAAAAATAATTCTTACCTTAAACTAGAATGAGTGATCTTGTCGGCAAAGATATTTTTTTTGTTGAAATAAAGAAATATTTGTGCACTTCTGAGCCATTGCAGATGACATAATAAGTGGAATTTTTCAAGAGATTCATGCATTCGATTGGTTATTCCATCATAATCAAACTTGTAGTAGCAAAAAAAGAAGACAAAAACTGAAACATACAATTCTTCTTTTCTTACTTGATCGTAGCAACTAAGATCGACGATAAAAATGAATCCTGTTGCATCTTCAAAAAAGCAGAACCATTTATTAGCATTAGACGTGCATCCTATCTGTCGATACGCATCGATGAGCCATATGACGACTCCTGTTTTAAAAGTGTATTTCTATTTCATGGAACAATAATAAGAAGTTATACCTGTGTCTAGCCTGCATTTGATCTCGTTAATATACATATATTTTGACATCTTCTCACTAATGTGTAGAATATCTTGATTCGACGGTACATAGTCATTAGTCAGAATTTTCGTTAATCTCTTCAAATAGTAGTAATGATGACTGTCTAATTGGTAATGGTGATACTTGTGCCACAATTGAACTTCAACATCTGTCCAAAATCATTTCAACGCATAGGCTATTGGTGAGGGATGCTTAAAAGCATCAGATAAGTTTGTTTGTCGTAGCACATTGTTGAGAACTGAAAAATCAAGAAGATCAAGGTTGTAGCTGATAGTGTGATTGCAGAATCATTGCAAACTTTTCGTATACTTGCTTTCTTCTAGTTCTGATTTGCTTATCATGAGTTAATCTAATAAAAGACTCTACTATATCTTCCTTTTTATTACTCTAGTGGCTAACTTATGTCATCGAATCCAACCCTTATTCAATCAACAATATCATTGTTTGTGGTAAAGCAATAAGAAGTCGGAAGAGACATATAGAAAAAGATTCCATGAAAAAAATTGAGTCAAAACATATCTTGTCAACCTTTTATTCGCTGATGAAAATTTTTAGAAATATTATTATGAAGTACAAATCGTAAAAATATAAACCATAAATAAGCTTGAATCATATGAAGGTAAAAATATGTATGAAAATTAGTAAGATTCTTTAACTAATATAATTAAGTTATTTATAGGAAAGGTTTCCTATTTTCAATACGCTTCTCTCATATATTATACGGCAATTTGTTAAGCTAGTAAATGGTTTTTGTCAAACACAACTATGTTTGAGTATTGCGCTGCATAGCAAGAAAAGCAGAACATTCTCTATAGGTAAATAATGCTTCGAATTATTTTCTATTGCAAACAAAAGATTCGTTCATTTTTTTCAAATATAATCGAAGATATCGAAATTTGTTTACTATATATGTTCACAAGAATGATTTATCTCATACTTTCTATTCGAAAAATGCATTTTTCTTTTAATAATTTTTGACAGATAGTTCAGATACTTACGAGAAGAATATGCCCAATACTTCAGTTTTAGACATTTACCATTTTTCATTTCTTGAATGATGGCAGTCAATGAATGAAGAGCTTCTGTATATATCCAATTCCGATACTCTATGACATCTTCTTTCGATAAACAGGAATTGTAGATTATGTCCATATGATGAAATAGAGTTGATTTACCAGAATCGTAACTACCTATATAGATTTTATGATGTATATGTTGCATTTAATCGTTCAACATACCGAATAAGAGATATTTCATTAGGCATTTCTCATAGTTTCTCTTATTTTGAATTAGTCGATCGATGAACCGGCTATGTTGTTTTGCTTTTCGCTTTTGACGAATTTCGCACCATTTAGTTCGAATTGTGCTCTACATATTACGACTAGTTCCAATTCGAATTAGACAGACAAGAATAGAGTTTGAGTTTGTGACGCCATTTTCTTTCTGTTGTCATGTGTTTTACGGTGCGCTATTTACAAAAAAGCTTCTCTTTATAGAACTATGAATCATCTTTTTTTCTCTACCATGATGCACGATAAATAAGTGCTACAAGGAAAAAGTTTGACGTAAATGTAAGAACACAAAATGCGAGATATGTCTCGTGGAAATCTGTGACCAATCAATGCATCAACGCGTCTACTCGTTTAAGTAAGAAAAAAAAAGTGAAATCATAGCTTTGCTCTCCTACACATAGATGGCGTAGAATTTTTTTTTTCTTCTTCTTTTATTAAACACTTCTTGGGATGTAATGCAGATTATTCATCTTTTTTTAGGACAAAAACAAAAAAAATAAATAACTCAAACCTGTAAAACTCATTCTTTTTGTAGTAATATATGAACGAAAAGCACAATGTTGAATTGAATTTAAGCCATTGTTCATTGGAAACTTGCCTTCATTCAATTTATCATCGAAACAGGATTGTTTCATTAAAGTTGGAATTCTAGAAGTCATTTGAACTAATAAAACCTTGTTGTTTCAATTGATTGCTCGTTTCTCATGTTGATAACTATTATAGTTTTTGTTATTTATGTTATTCTAATGTACTGAAGATTGAAAAGTTGAAGACGATAATTTTGTCTGTTGCTACATCATATCACATTGAATCGATATGTGTTTTGTGTTCTGATAAAAGCGGAAATTCCAACAAAATGCATAACGTATTATTAAAATCATGTTTTAACAAAATGTTGAATTTGACATTGAGTCAGATAGAAGTCTCACAAGATTTAATGGATCTACCATTCATACAGATCGAGAAGATGTGAATCAGTTGCTCTCTATTCTTATCGTTTCAGTGAACATGTAGCCAAATAATGATAGACATTACGTCTTTATTTCGATTCAAAATAAGCCAAAGAGTCATTTTAAATAGATGTAGTTTTCCCTAGAAACTTCATAGTCAGATACAAACACCTTAGGAAGCAATGGGAGTAGTTTGATACAGCAACATAGCTTTAGATAGTTTAGATTCTGAAAAGAATCGACGAGTATAGCAGAGAGAAACTGTGGAAAGCCATCTCTATTCCGTTTTCAAAATCATTAATAGATGATGATTATTAATAATTTTTTTCAATTCAAATTATTGATAAAAAAGTTTTTAATTCATATTTGCATTGTATTTTGGAAAACTTCATTTTATGAATAGGACTCTAATTATCACTTTACAATTATTGAAAACTTTGCCGATCGTCATGTAAAATGAGAAAACTAGACTATTTTATTAAATTTTAGGAGCGTCTCAATCGAGCTTCTATTTCCGAAACTCGGGAACCCGCAGCTGATCGACTTTCCAAAAAACCCTTTAAATGCAGGTTTCAGAGTTGTATCTATCTCTCAACAGCAAGAGAAAATTATATGTGTAAGAATTCGTTCCTAGATGTTTGAAATCCAGTTTCTACATAGTTTCTGTTTCCTAGAGTTAGAAACTCAAAGAATCAGTAGCATGACACCATTACTAATTTTGAAATCATCGAGAAAAACCGTACTGACTTGTCTATTTTTGTACTCACTCTTCACTTTCGACTTTGTTTGAAGTTTTCATCAGATAATTTAAAAAAAACATACTTATCATTCTTGCGAAATCGACAGGTGTGATTAGCAATAAATGCATCTGAAACATATCTTCACCGTGTTGTAAAGATTCGTGCAAATTGGGAGTAGATTGTAGAAAGAAAGAAAGAACCACAACCACACTTACACTTACCCACAGCCATATCCTCTTAGAATTAACTCTTCTCATAACAGAAAAAGTATTATGAATTAGATAAAGAAAAATAAATCAATCTATTATTTGCATTTTTATCGTTAATCTACTTCAGTTAGTAATACATTATATTTCGTTAGTATCAAGTTAGGTGTTTGATTGAAGGCTTTTTTTTCCATATACTCAATGAAAGTATGCGCATACGTAAATGCGCACGAAAGAAAGAGAACATTATAAAGCAGCATGTCAATATTGACACCATTGCATATCACTCGACGATTGGAAGAAAAAAAAATACATAAACAAGTGTATGGCCTACAGCATCAAACATGCATTTCTAACATCAGCCATCAGGACATACAGGTAAGAGTCGATTGAATCATTCCTTCATCATGAGAGCATACACTAATGAATAGCATTTAACAGCAGTTTTTTTATAGCGAGCCTCTTATCAAACATAATCCACTGAAGATATCTAAATAGCAATTTCGATAGCTCTCATAATGAAGTTAATCACTATCGTAGAGAAAAAAAATGAATAAATAATATTATTGGAAACTAGAAATACCAATAGTATTGTAAAGATCGAATTACATTACATGAGAATTTAAATCTTTTCCTCAGCAAAAATAAGTATCTTCTTCAAAAATATTTTAATAAATTAATTAATTAGACAAAGTTATCGATAAGGCGTCTAATAAAAGATCAGAGATCACCATAGAGCAAAACTGTTTCTTAATGTTGAAAAATCTAATTATTTGAACGAACGTCTGATTTATTTAATTTAATCAGTTTTTTTCAGATACCATTTACTTGGTACATTACTTCGCGTTTAGATTTATCTTGACATTATTCATGCAATACAATCTAATTGTTATTCAATTATAGATTTTACTCTAAACGATAATGATAGGTGCGGGCTTACGTTTTGAAAAGGTAAAGATAAAAATTGTTTATCTTATGAACATTTTGGTCTTCTTTTGGCTTACCTTCATTGCGAGTTTTATGAAAATAGGAAATTATATTGAAAGAACAATTAATATATTTTTATGTTCTCATAGGTATCCTAAATAATTAATCAATTTTTCTTCATAGTCCACGAATGATAATTCGCAACTTATCGCTGCGAAAGACAATTCAGAAATGCCGTTACGAGTAAGAAATCTATTGGAGAAAGTAGGCAATGAGCTCATTCTGAAAATTCAACTCGGCCGTACACCTGTTCAAGATCTCCCTCTTAAGATACTTAACTTTTTAAGCGATTCGAAATTCACCAATAAACAACTTGAACTTGGTTATGATGAAATCTATCACAATTATTTACTTATTACTATAAAGAATAGTCATGTACCCGATACACTACAACATATACTTGGAAATGTTACACAAAATGTAACTCCTAGAACTATTCTTAAACTTGAAAAAGCACAACGTATTGCTCTCAAACGTCCGACTATACCCGATGAATTGATCGATGTATATGATATTCCACTAACACCAAATAAACCATTAACACTCAATCGATTAATTTCTACAGCCTCAAATGTCGACAAAAATTTTTACAAATATGATGCTAGTGAAAATAATATGTGTCAAACATTTGTCGAAAACATTATTGATATCAATGGTTTGACGCCTAATATTGTTGATCAAGCAACATTGAATGCACTCAAACCAATCGATGCCAAAGCATTAATTTCTACGTTAGGTAGTCGATCTCATATCGTTAAAATGGCGACAGATTTGGGTGCCAGATTAGATAAATTAGTATTCGATCATAAGATTAAATGGAAAAAACCTCAGCCAAAAGAATTTACTCTATTGCATTATGTTAATGTTACTGATTCAGAAAGCACCAACTCTATATACTATGCCGTTCTTGAGCTCGAAAAACATGGTAAGAATAGGACACACAACAGATTTTATTACTTATATATTATTATTGTTTGTAGCACGATCGCTTCTTCACTGTACGCCGCCACAACCACCACCCGAATCATCATTGTACTTCAGATTTTAAGAAAGAAAAAGACTGATACTCATTTAAATGATACAGAATGTTCTATAAATAAGAACGCAATAAAAACGTTGAATATCTGTATTGTGAATGTGAGTGTAGATGAATCTGAATGTAGACGTGGGTGTGTTACAGAGTAGATCAGCACCATTACCCATCCACACTCACACATATCTTAAAAACTCAAATAATCGAAGACACTTGGACTAAATTGGATATTTTTGATCTGATGCCAAGCTTTCTGTGTGTATCTAATAACATATTTGAATAGTGCATAAAAAGTAGCATACAACTGTCACAGACTGATTTGAGTTCAAAAGTGTCTACTGCACTAGTCGATGTTAAATATTAGAGACTAAAGTGCTCGAACAATCTCTAAAAGTGAAAATTAGATGACGAAAAAATTAGAGTAGACATTGGAATGGATTTGAACGACGGAATCAAAAATTTAATACAATCATTAAGTTAATGTGAATTAAAGTGGAAGACCCAACCGTACTTGAAATAATCGATGACAACTACAAGAAAGTCTAATGAACATACCTAATCTGAGTAAGCGGAAGATGAGTAGAAAGAATTAAGCATATATCGCTCTTCTCTCAACTTTGCGTATGTGTGTTCATTCACTACTCTTTTGACCGTCTTTGCTTGTTGACATTGTTATTTGATATTTTCATGAGATGCTTAAAGTCTATATGCAATCATCTTTGAATAGAACCTCGGCCCATTTCACCTGATAGGATTCTTCAATTATAGTCGTTTCAAACGTCTAAATATGAATATCATTCTTCTGGTTCAGAAGAACAAAATCATGGATTATTGCGCAATCTTCACATCCATTTTATAAATTCGTGCTTTTGTGGAACAAGATAAATTTGCAATATATCTTCGAAGTGAGTAATGTGTGAACGCAATGGTCTGTTACCCATTATGTTTAAATCTATGATCTTCGATGAAGAAACTCTTTTGTTATCTTGCAAATAGCTGACTGAATAATAAGATTACAAATATTGTATGGAACTTCTTTTCAGACACTAATCCATATTCTGATATAAGATAAGTCGAAAAATCATGGCAGAAAATTTATTTCTTACTAGTGAGCTGGTAAGATACAGCATATTTTAGATTTAATGTTTTTTCGTTGATATGCTGAATACTGTTTTTCATAGTAATCATAACCTTCAACCAGTTGAAATTATTTTTCTTCAAATCGATGGCCTTTAACACTTACTTGTGATACAGTTGAATCTTTTAATAATGAAATAAAAATTGATTTCAAGTCGAGACTATTATTATCTTATTGGAGAATTTTCAATCGTTTACATTTTGATATATTACCAAAGACTTTAGAAATCTGGAAATGAGAAAATGTAAAAACATGCCTCTCTTGTATCGGTGTAACTCGATTGACTGAATAGTTGAGAAATTGTATATTAGTTAAATTCAGAAATGCTTGAGGTATTGTAAAGAAACAATTGTTTGAAAAATTCAATTGTTTCATTGTTGTTAAATACGAAAATAACGCGAGTAAAGAATGTCGATGATTACCATTCAATTGAAGACTTTCCAACTTTTGACAGATAGCAAGTGAAAACATTAGAGCATAGAGATTCTACGTAAACATATTACGAGAAAATTAGAAAAATACAATATGACAAAATGTCACATACTGATCTAATTATTTCTCAAATAAAAGTTCTTTACGTTGATCAAATTTCTTGAGACAGTTAGGAAGCTATCTAATTTCATAATCATTTAAAGACAGGTACGCAAACTAGATAGAAAAAATACTTCAGATGATATCAGCTAATGAAAAAGTACGTAAAAAAAGTTTTAAAAAAAATCTAAGTTACACTTACTTTTAGATTTTTTCTGACCCTTCTGCAAAACGTTAGTTTTTCGTTCTACTTCGAGATGAATTGGTAAGTCGGTGTTAGGAAGAAAATGTCTCAATACTGAACTCGTGGTTCGATAGTCAACTAAATATATTTTACTGCCTTAGTTTCTATAAATATGTAAACCATATTGATTTTGACATAGAACTACTGGTTTATCTTGAGTATCAACTGAAATAGACTTGAATATGCCAAGAGAATAAATAAAAACTATGAGTTTCATCTTCATTCTCAGTACTTCGAGAATCAAAATGTTCTGAATATAAAACATCCAATTTTTCAGTAGATCTAAAATTAAAAGAAAACTACTTGTTAAATTTGTACAACTAATCTTTTCCGATCAATTTACCTTACCAGCTTTCTCGTATGACAACAAATAGTCAATTTCACCTTCTAACTGTCTGAACATGCTAATCAAATACGTCTTTTTTATTCGTTCTTTGTAAAACGAAAATAATTGATCGTACGTATTTTTCTTCTAGATACTCATAGAAAAAACACACGGAGAGCAAATAATTTACAAAAAAAAACCTTTCTTCGGATGAGATTTCTAACAATCGATCATCAGTAAGTATTCAACTGTTTGTTAATTTGTTTGAGAATACCAGTCATAAACACACCGTGATCTCGAATGACAAGCAAACAAAAATCAATAGAAAACTTTAAGAAATTTAAATATATAATAATATATCCACATACCTTTTGAAATATTTACTTCCAATACTACCGCATTATCTGAACAGCTGTTTGATGTTTAACATTTGAATAATCAATGTCGTTTAAATTACACGTAATATTATATTGTACAATCTCAGAAAAGAAATTTAGTATAGTCTTGTAGCATTAAAACCATTAGCTAATTTCAACCGTCTATCTCTATCTATCAGACTATTTTCAGTCACTTGCCTGTAAGCATAAGCAAGTAGAACAGCGAAAATTAAGCATTTGTACTTCAAACTCAGGGGAAGCAAGAGAAAATACATGAACCAATGAAAGAAAAACCCTCTATTTACTACAGATAAAATAAGTTCTATCGTTTTATTCATTTTCTTCTGCAGCAAATCGATGCTTCCTTTTTACCAGCTGTAATTTTTTTACGACAACTAGGATCGAATCGTAGTGCATGTTTTTTTTTTCTTTCAAAAAATATCGTTCCTAACGCTTGAGAGAGAAACACAATATTCAGAGCATCATCAAAAAGCGTCTTGTTTTTAATGCCACTAATTTTATAAGAGCTGACGAAATTTGTACAAACAAAAGTTCGAAAAAACTAACTTTTCTCCAACTATAATGATCAAAGATTGACTGTTTTAGAGGTTTGTGACGTATGCTTTCAACACCCTTAGAATGATGAAAAAAAATCATTATCATTAGGAGAATTTTATACATAAAACACTTCGAAGTTGTGTAAGTTTAAAAAATAATTGACTTTAAAATAACCAAGTAATTTAAAAAACTTCTCTAGAATTATATCAAAAGAAAGATGAATTTCAGTACTAATTCTACCAAAGTCAATCGAGTTTTGTTCTAGAAAAATCTAAAACATCAACTATCATTTTTTACATTCTCAATTCTACCTCTAATCATAAAATAAAAACTTGCCATCATCATCTTACAACACTACATCAGATTTCCCATTTCAAAAGAATAAATATTAGTTCAATTACAATTGTAAATTTTTCAATGAAAATATTTTTAGAAAAACAAATTCTTATACATGTATTTTATAATTATCATCTGACATAATCGATATTACACAGCAAAAAAATTAATAATAATTCAACGAACAAACATCAAAGCAAAAAAAAATTCTATTACTCTTTCATATTGAACATTACAAAAAACAATTCAAACAATTGTACCAGAAATTAACAATATTAAACAAATATAACAAACACAAGATATCTGACAGAATCTAACAAATTTATATATATATACACACACAAAAATTGATCATAAATGCATTAGCAACAACGATGTACAAAGAGGAAAAAACAAAACACCAAATCTCTTTCACCAAAAATCGAATTTCGCAAAATTTACGAACTTTATATAAACTGTGCGATGCTTACGACTGTTGCCGCCGCCTTTCTTACGTTTCATTTTAAATATCTACATTCAAATTGACAATAATTCATCCACAGAAGCATAACCCGAACTTGACCTTCGTGAACGTTGTTCATGTTCATGTTCATCGATCGTTGCTTGATCACCATTTGCTGGTATATATTGTGGGGCATATGTATAACCTGGTTTAACAATTATCGAAGAACGTCTATATTCATCATGAATAAAAGCACAGTTTTGACCTAAGAACAAAACAAAAAACCTATATAAAACTTCATTTGATTAATAAAATAAAATATATTACCATATGGACAATTATTGGTCATATGAAATAGTCGACATAAAACTGATTTATGATTTGCATTACGTAAATCTTCAGCTCCATGTGCAAATGTACAATCACCATCAAATTTACATACACCTGTTTCCACATAATATTTACATAATTCTGTTTTATATTTTGAATTGCTCGTTGACCACGAAGCAATCTTTGCTTTATCAATTACAATTACAGGACCGCAAGGAATTTTTGAAAATGCAGTATTACGTGATAAACGCATGTCCTAAAACAAATCAATAAGAATATTATTGTAATATTCGATTTTTCTATTATATCATCGATTTCAAATTGCACTAACTCTTGATTGAAGATTATCAATTTACTTCAGAATTTGAGAAAAAGAATCTTAGATTAAACAAATGCTTGCAAATTTTAATTAACATTAACTGTTTTACAATAATTTCAAATACTAATTTTCGAGCTACTGTTTTTGTGACATCAATTTTCTAATTTTTTTCCGCTATTCTATCGTTTCCAGTATATTTTGGCGTCCTAGAATTGTCCTTAAACCGTAAGAATTTCCAGAAATCATAATAATAAAACCTATATACTGTTGCTTTTCATCTCTAACCAGCTTCCCCGTGCAAAAAAAGGGCAAAAACGACTCCATTTCTCCACCCTAGTGTATGAGATAGTATCTGTATTTTGTTTTAAAAAATTAGGTGCTGTTCATATTTAGTAGCTAGTACAAAAAATTAACTCCATTCATAAGCATGCGTTCCCTTAGAACGTCTAGTGCCTATAAAAACATTTTCAGCTCGATCGAACATAAAATCCGCAACAATTTTCACTCTACTAGGCCGATCAAATCTTTTCTCAGAATAGTGATCAACAGTCAAAATCACATATGATCCTAATTTCACGCTTTAGGTAAACTGCAATATTATTTTCAAATATCTGCACGTTTGTTCGACAGCTGTTATTTACGAAATTCCCATAAACTTCTAGAATTCATAAAATCTAAGAATATAGCGTTTAACGCAAGTGAAACACGACCATAAAAGATACTCTTAATCAAAGGAATGATTTCAATTCCCGTGGTCCATATCTACCGAGGAATTCGAAACCTTTCTGATGACCCGTTCTCCGAATAGTTTCAAGGTGTCAATTAGTAACTAATTAACTCGAATACACCTCTTCATTATCACATTTCTCTAAAAGATATGCTATATCCAGTTACGAAGCTCGTTCATTACATACATTTTACGGTCATCAACTGAAGAAATTGATTGTATAGAATAACTTCATATTTAAACGATCTGCTATAGTCATGTACCTTGTTGCTGAATCAATCAAATCGACGTAGACGAAATTATACATCGACGATGTATCTTTCAACTAATCTTTAACTTGTATTTTCAATTACCTGCGTATATGTCCTTTCACACAATGCAAAAACTTTAGATGAATAATTTTTGAAGCTATATTAGTCTTTCTCCTCGTCATACGTATTATTTAAAATATAAAAATCATTTTCCGAGCCTTCGTTCACAATAATCATCTTTCATACAACTTCCTTGAAATGGGACACTTGTTTCTGCATGCATACTCTGTTTTTATATTCAATCTTCTCATATAAGACTTTTAACATTCTCTAGTCTCCATCATATTAATTATAGGTATCAAAATATTTTTTTGGTAACCACAAAAAAAAAAAAAAAAAATGTCGACTTACAAAAGCTCGAATATATCGTTTTAAATCGACTTGTTCATCATCACGAAACATTAATTCAAACATAAGTTTATGTCGATAAGCTTCTCGTTGAGCTTGATAAGTGGAAGATGATGAAGACATACTAGTTCGTTAATGTTTTATTTCCAAATAATGATAAAAAAATTTGTTCTATATATTCTAAATAAAATGAAACAAATTGGTTTATGAATAGATATATACAGACATAGAAATGGCTTACAAATTAACGTGAAAGTGTGATAAAGAAGTACTAATTGATCAACCTAAAACAAAAATTACAATGTCATGCATTGATATATAGATATCATTTTGTTTTAGTATAGTCCATAATGAGAATGTGAACGCCTAATGAATGAATATAAAGAAAGAAAGAAAGGCGTAAAATGACGACGAACAACATTTTTTATCTATTTTCTTAACTCATTGACGAGAATAATAAAAACTTTGAAAAAAATAAAATGAAACTCTTGAAAATATTAATTCTAATATATATTTCAACCAGAAACATTTTTTTTCTCATGGATTTTTCAAAATAAAATTTTATATATTTATTTAATTACAAGGAAAAATTTTTCTTATGACTAAAATAAATTCTCTTCGAAAAATACTTACACATTAAAATTGAATGTAGATTAAAATATATATTAATTTTATATATATATCTATTGTCGTTCGTTTAGTCAAATAATTGTGTAAGCGTATGTCTATGTACTTATATCTGTTTGAATGTATCGATTTGTCAAAAAAAAAAAAAAAAGAAGAATATTTAACTGTGTGTTTGTTTATCTATGTGTGAACGTCACACCACCCAAACGAACAAGAACAAACAGATATATACATATGGCAGCAACAATGTTTTCTCTCATCCGTTCTAGGTTAAAATTGAATACATAGAGATAGTAGAACAATAAACAGTTGATCAGACGGACGGATAAAAGAGATATAAAATGAATAGTTAATCATTTGAAATTATAAGTTTAATTTTAAACAAAAAAACAATATATATAATTGATGTACTTTGAAATGAATATTTATCTAATTGATTGTAGAATTTTTTTCATATGATTATTTTTGTAATGATTGATTAATCTTATAGAAGGAGCTATTCTCTCTTATTGCAAGAAAACATCATGAAAAGTTATCTTGTGTAAAATGTCGAAAATTGAAAATCTTAGTGAATTTTTCTTTTCAATTTATTTCGTGTTATTGGATAGAACACATTCAATTACTTATGGAAAAACTACTTTTTTCGATTTTTAGAAGCAAATTTTTTCTGGAAATATTTGAAAAAATTTGATTCTAAATTTTATGATTAGAGTCGTTCGCTATTGCAGATACAAAGAAATTAATGTTCTACAAAGTGACAATTACATATTTATGATAATGGACAATTCTAATAATGATATTTAGTCTTTTTTTTTGCAAAATTTCCAGAAAAAAAAATACTTTGAAAAAACTTGGAAAAGTAATTCGATATACTTTATTCAACGACACTAAATAAATTGAAAACTAAAATCTACTATCGTTTTGGGAATGATAAACAAAATACTTTTAGATAAAAATAAACTAAAACTTAGAAAGAAAAAAATTGATTAATCAATGGAATTGATCTTCGCAGCAGTTAAAAATAGAAATCTTTAATTAATATGACAGGATAATAATCTTTTGGATAGTATATCTATATCTGAAAAACCTTGTTGTCTTCTCAAACAAATTTTTCGCATTAAAATTAACTGTTTCGGAAAGATTACTACTTTGACATACATAAATTTATAAGAATATAATCTAGACTGAAAAAACCTAGAAAGAATATGTTAATAAGTACTGAAAAATAAAGATGAATGAGGACATTTCTAACGGAACAAATGATAACTATTCATAAGTAAGAATATTAAATAACTTTTTACAATAGAATTGTAAATTAAAATTTTTTGTTCATTGAATGTTGCAGATTATTATACTTGCTGGATAGATATGTCAACGAGGTTGAAGAATTGACCTATATAAATCAGAACGAATATATTTATATTCTTTAAACCTTGATCAATGAATGTCCATTGACGTGGACATTGGTAGAAATAGTATTCAAAAAAAGATCGAACTATATGAATTATAAGTAATTCTATGTTAGTTATAGAAATCTTTATGAATAATTAGTTGCTTAAAGCAAAAGTGTTATTTTGTTTCATTGCTTTATCTCTGAAAAGCATGACGCGCAAAACATATAAGTTTTAGAAAAAACTATTAGCGCAATCTCTCATGACAAAAATGTGAAACACGAGGTAATTGTTGTTGCTAATGACAGAGAGATTGTTTTACTCTATCTATTTTGGGACACATTTTCTCGCCCTTCTTTTTACTTAATCCTCTTGAAATGCAATAAGGAAGTAATTCAGATACTATTATTGATATACGATCTGTGGGAGAACCAAACCTTTACTCCTAAAGGTTGTTCCATAAGTTGTGAGTGTCAACAAAAATTAGTTTATATGTAAATAAAGAGTGATTCCTATCTGTCTACAACTATATGAACTTCAAATATTTAGGAAGATTTTTTTTCAATTATATATTATCCGATAAAATTATCTCTTTTTTAATAATTGTGATATAAACAAAAGAAACGTGATAATTAAAATTTCGAAATTGATCAGAAGTTTATTTTTGAAGAAGTTTTAATGAACTATGAATTATTTGAAGTGATACGTAGCGCATGTAGATCGCTTCTTCCGCAAATATTATGAGTAACTAATTGTATTATCATTTAATTGAATCAAGATTTGAAACATAAAATAATGATTGCATTACAAACTATTGAAGATAAAGATGTATGATCCATTGAAAATATATGAAGTATATTAAAACAAAAAAATGTGAAAAGAAAATTCTTAAGTTTCAAACAACCAAAAAAAAATATATTGAACAATAAATGAAAAAAAAATAACTTATTATGATTGTAAAAAGTATGATTGATAAATACAGTAGTGGACAAAATTATAAGAACAGACAGTTTTTTTAGTGTTTTCATTTCATTTGTCTTTACTTTTCATCTGCTCGAAATAGTTCATGTATCATCTATACATATGCATTCCGACATGCTCTATCCAAAACTGAACTCGGATTTCCTCGTTTTCAATATGAAGTTTGAGAACGTATATGTTTATTAAAAACGNGTTTTGAATTTTTTTTTCAAACTAGTCTAACTGAGGTCTTTATGTGGGCAAAGTTTTATGTCAAAACTCAAAAATATGGTTGTGTTGGACAAGTATGGTCCTCCAGAGAAAATTCACTAAAACCTCGATATCTCGCTAGACACCAGCCACGGACACGCACTATTTTTATTGTAAACATGGTTTACCAAGGTCTACAAGATGTGCTAAGCCCCGACTCAAAAGCGAATGTGCACCTTGGAATGTTTCCTCGTCAGTATATATAGCATCAACAGTTTCCATGTGTTTTTAACTTTCGTATACTTCACAAGTATATCTTGTTTTTCACAGCGTTATAGAGCTTTTATCCATTTGTGCATGGCCTCAAGTTCAACACTCCACCGTTGCACCCCTTGAAATTTTGTCATAAACTTGTTTCATTTGCACATGTGTCAGTTGTGACTTTTTGGGAAATCTAACCAACGTACATGGAAATATTTCGTAAGCGTAAAGCATTATTTGTGTTTCCAGAAATATATAAAAAAACGCAAACATCGAAGTAGCACTTGCTATTCCCAGGATGCAGTTATTATAAGCCTCCTTCTGTTGCAGGATTTCTCAAATGCCAAAAATGTACGGATGCCTATTGATGATATTGTTGGTCTCAACTGTATGGCGTGTTGTTAACGCAAACTCTCCCTTCTACGTAATTGCACACATGGCAAATACACTCAAGGCAGTCGATTGGGCTATCGGCAAAGGTGCTAATGCTCTGGAAATGGACTTGCGTTTTGATTCTCATGGTAGACCTGACGTCTTTCATCACGGTGGTATCTGCGATTGCACTTTCTGCATATTACAGAGCAACTCTGTATGCTCACCTTTGTATCATAAATGCGGAACTCGGGTAAAAGCGAAAATCATGTTTAATCATTTAGCCACCAAATCCTCACTGGTGCTCATTCTCATCGATACTAAAATGAATGCTGCAACGTCAAGCTATGTGCAAACCACTGCAGGTGTCAGCATTATTCAGTCCCTTGACGAAGAGCTATTCAGCAAAGGATATAGAGGCAAGGTGATCATCAGTATTGCTCATCCAGATGTTCTTCAATATATTATTTCTGCTGCACAGCAAAGCAAAAATTCCCCAAATAATGCTCGTATTTATTTTTCAATTGATCAAGAAGGCCGAAAGGCCACTAACGCTGCCTGCACCATCAAAACTTTAGCCACGATCGGTTCCCGGAATATTGTTTTTGGGACTGGTATTAGTGCATGTGTATCTGGAAATTTTGAAGAAGCTATCAGCACAGCTGTTACGAATCGTAACTCAGGAGTAATCGGTTTTGTATACAGTTGGACGTTAGACAAAAAGTCATCCATGCGTACTTACATCGACAAAGGAGTCAATGGTATTATGACAAATTATCCCCAGGCTCTAATTGAAGTTGCCAAGGAAAAGGGTCTTACTCTTGCCACACCCAGCGACCCAATTCCCACTTCTACTAATAAACATGTTTTTGGTGGTGGAGTTTGCGACTGTGACTGCGATTACCATCCAGGAGGATGTGTAATCAGCAAACCGGCCCCTTCAGGCAAAGCTTGTAAATGTAGTTACAAGGGGGCCTGGACATGTGGTGGATCATTAACAAGCTGCAGCAATGAAGTCTCTCAGTACTGTGTTCAACCGGATACATCAGTTTCTTCTTGCACTCTTGGTGGCGGCGACTGTGATGGTTACAAAGATCTATCGTGTGATTGTAATTATGAGAAAGGTGGTTGCTATATCAGTCGACCAGCTCCTAGTAATACTGCTTGCAAATGCAAATACCTAGGAGCATGGACATGTGGCGGTTCGGTAGTTCGATGTTCCAACGAAAACTCTTTTTACTGCACACACCCAGATTATTCGAAAGCGTCTTGCAGTTTGGGTGGCGGAGATTGCGACGCCAAACGATACAAAGGTTAAAGCGAAGAGTGACATCTAATACAAGTTGTGAAAATGTTTGTCATGTTAACTCTTATGACATTGCTTTTGTATTAACCCTTTGTCCCTCATCCCCATAACAATTAAAGAAGAGTCACTAATGAAGCAACTATTGCAATAGACTACTGTCCTCTTCAGTGGACCAATTATATAAGTAGATCGACCAGAAGCTCTTGCTTATGGGTACGGTAATTTGGCAACTTCAATTGCCATTAGGGAATAATAATATGAAAACTACAATTTGTCTTTTGCAAGTAGCTTAATTGATTTTTCATAAATATCATATATTTTTTAATCCAACAATACGAACAAAGACAAGCCAACATATAAAAAGATTCTTTTTACAACACACGAGCTTCTGAAACAACTTTCCATGCAGATAATCTCTGATGTTCTCAAAATAATTAAGCTATCAATAATATAATTATTGATCCATTCTTCTTCAACTCGGAATATGATAAGACCTAAAAGAGTTAAGGTGTTGGGTAGGGTGTGAGTTGGATCTGTTTTGGGTGGGATGTGGGTGTGGGTATGGGCGTGGATGTGGGTGTGGTTGTAAGTCTTATTTCAGCGCTCACACCCACACCCACACCCTATACATATCTACTCACCCTTTCCGAACATCGGATACTAGCTGTGTTGAAGACTGTAAATCGGAAGAAAATATAGAAAGGGCCAAATATGCAGTCGAGGGTCAAGCGAGTCACATGGACGATCGTTACTTGTTTACATTAGAATTAAAATTTTTATAAATTGTGACGTTCCGTATCTCGATAAGATACTTCATCAGACATAAAATTTAAGACAAATGACATGAACGCATAAATAAATTTTTCTTTTCTTTTAGTATTAGTCATACTTTTTGATAGTGATACGGAAAATGATTCAATCCTTAGCTAGCTATTACTATTACCGTCTTGTTTCCGTATCACTATCAAAAAGTATGACTAATACTAAAAGAAAAGAAAAATTTATTTATATGGTCTTGTCATTTGTCTTAAATTTTATGTCTGATGAAGTATCTTATCGAGATACGAAACGTCACAATTTATAAAAATTTTAATTCTAATTTAAATAAATAAAATATAACAACAACTAAAATTAAATTGATTTAAATTTTAAATTTTAAATTAAATTAAATTAAATAAAAGAAGAGAATAAAATTATGTCAAATATATCAACCTTCTTAACAAAACAAGAATACAAAAACTATTTGGGATAGAAATTTAAATAGAAGTCAATACAAAATAGGATATCAATTATGATTGAACTGAATTTGTCGATGAGGATTGATTATTCGAATATATTGAAGAAAGAAATAACTTGTTATAATCAGCATAACGTCTTTCGAGATCTTCTCGAGTTACGTCCAAATCAGCAAGAGAATATTTATGTCGACCTTGTTTACCTTGAGGATTTTCGAGAAGCCAATTGCGTATAGACATTTCCATTTCATCCGACCAATGAAGATTGAAATGATTATAGATTTGCTGAACAACACCAATTGGATCTTTCATTAGATTGTCATAAGAAACATCGAAAATATTTTGTTGTATTTTTTTAAATGTATCATTTTGTGAATTTCGAAATTTCATAATATATTCGATTTCTTTATCGAGGAATTGATAACATCGTTTTATTATTCTATCTCGAGAGATTGAGTTTGTGTTGTCAAAATACCAGTCTGCAGTTGCTAAGTTCAAGCGACACAGTGAAGGAAGAACTTCATCAAGATTTCGATGAGTCATAATTAATAATGCATTTGGATAATGTTGAAGAAATTTATCGAGATAAAAAGTATGGAACGGTGATTTTAATAACCAATGGGACTTTGGCATGTCAACACTATTTAACATGCGCAAAAATATTTCATGATAATCATATGCATAATCTTTGCTTATTTCATTACGAATCCAATTCTCAGCATCGTCATCTTCATTGTCAGATAGAATAAGGAACATTGGAAAATAGCCAGCTTGACGTACAATAAAAAAATCTTCTTCAATTGGAAGATGTGGATGAGATGCAGCAATGGAAATAAGAAAATCGGATAATTGTTCACTGTTCATTTGAGAATTATAAATATCCATTCGTCGCTTTTGTCCGATTGAATCAGATCGCGCTATAGGAGGAACAATATCAATGCACATATCAGTGTATAATGGTGCACGACATTGTGGATCACAGGCAAGTAAATTGTAGAGGAATGTTGTACCTGTACGTCCAAGACCACAAACTAGCAACGGACCAATAGTAGGTAAATTTTGATCAACAAATTTATTGTGTTCGATTGCATAATTTAAAACACGTTTACAATTTGTGTGTAAATTCTGAAGTTCGGACAGAAAAAAAATTCGACCACCAGGTGTTATATGTTCATTACGAAGTACACTTTGACGATACGATTCAAACGTTCGAAATATATCACTGTGATAAGGAAAATGCTTTTTGGCTTGTTCAGTTAAATCATCTTCGTGTAGAATGGTATCATTCAATATTGTTGAATGATCATTATTTGTTTGATCTGATGATGTCGTACTCATTGAATTTCAACAGTAATACTTTTTTTTGTAAAGACTTACAACTGAATCTTGCTTACTTGTTTTATCTAAAAGCAATGATACATGAACTAATATTAAAACATGTCGACATCCATAAGATAGCATTTAAGTATCCGAATACAAGGATCTGATTGAAAATATCCCATTAGAATTTCAACCGATGTACTCAGAACAATAACAGAAGTTGCATAAATGATGTATACTAAGCTTTAACTCGCGTAATCAATGTTGTTTGCTTTAGATGTTTTGCTAGTGGAGAAGGCTAACATTAGCAATATATATATATATATATATATATATATACACTAGACATCTAAATATGTCATGCGTCATAATGTGAACTTTCCGACTATTGTTCATAGAAATATCTTAACATGCCACAGAACACTTTGAATTACAGCGCTAGTCAGAAGTCCCAGCATGTATGGAAGATCAACTGAAATCAAGTTATTTTTCACGAAATTAGTATTAGACATACAGCTCGAAGAACTATTATTGTAAGCACTAACTAAGAATAGATTTACAAGTTAAACATCACTCTGAACTTGGTTGACCTCAGTCTTTGTGTTCAGCAGACGTCTTCTCTGGATTTACCATCATTTTCAAGTTTGTTGGTTGTTGCATCTCCAACATAGGTTTTGAGAGCAAAAGCACCTTTTGACATCTGGCAGATTTTGATAAAATGGACGTCGAAGATGAGAGAAGTAACGAACTTGAAAGCTATGAGTAAGTCTAGTCAAGAATTCTGTTGAACATAAAGACAGAAGCAACGAAGTTCAGAATAACGTTTGATTTGTAAATCCATTCTTAGTTAGTCGATTGAGTTCAAGTTGATGCTTGCAATGATAGTTTTTCCGAACTGTATCTCTGGTAACAATGTTGTGGAAACAATTTGACTTCAGCCGAACTTCCAGACATATCGAGACTTCTAATCAGTATTGTGATTCAAAATTTTCTGTAACATGCTAACATACCGGGTGTCCCAAAATGTTTGCACACTTTTTATTTTGCATATATCTCAGCATAGATATCTGACAAAAACCTTGATTTTTTACCAAAAGATGCGACGTGAAGAGCTCTACAAAAATGATAATAACAAATCCCTATTAACATGTTCTGATGATTTTTCCTATACTCAAAATGAAACACCGACATTTTATGCTACTTCCCATCATACTAATGGGTGGAGCAGAATAAATGGTCGCGCTTAACATTTCCATTTTCAATCACTTAATATGTTGTATTAAAAAAACCAATATATACCACAAGATTCAGCGTGAAAAGCTCTACAATTTACATAACACCGCTTAATTTATAATTGTTCTTTTTTTTCTCAAAACGGACAATGATTTTAGCGATTAAATTTCGATTCTGCGAACAAGATCATTTGCTGATGCACGACAAATTCCTTTTCTTATTTCTTTGTTTAATGAGTCGTATCGAAGGCCATAATTGATGACCGAATATAGACCCCTTGATAAATGTTCCAATTAAATTTCTTTATTCATTCTGATATAATTTGTTAGAAGCGCATACCATCTACATCATAACATAATACAACTGTACAAGTGTTGTTATTTAAGAAAAAGAAGTGAAATTCGAAGATCTTCCACAATTGGTCGCACGAAATTGTGTTCATTTTGAGAACAAAAAGAGCAACTGTAAAATATGCAATCTTATGTAAATTGTAAAGCTTTTCACACTGTATCTTGTGGTATATCTTTCTTTTTTAATAAATCCCCCTCTCCGCTCACATTAAAAGAGCACGGGTCTTCTAATATGTTTGAGCATGTAAACTGTCTAGGGGGTCTTCTAATACGATTTTCCTGAAAAAGTTTTCCAAATTTTTGAAAAAAATTATTTTACATTTTGTATTACTGTTTTTGGTAAAAATTACTTTTTTAAACAAGTGCTTACGATACTACATAATCATGAACCGTCATGTACTTATGTCACGTTTCTCTTGTAGGTGACTTGTTCTACGAAACACGACATAAAAGATCTGCTGAAGTATACACAGAACCAATTTGGATTCACTGCCCGGTAATCCCCCTAAACATCATGACAGATACCTTAAAACATCATCGAAAACTCTGGTAGACACAGAACCTTTCCTCCTATTCGGTACAGACTGCGGTAGACTTTGTTGAATTACGATCAAAGACCGAATGGTACTAACATTCTATCAGAATATATAACCTATTCCCTCTTTGCAATTCTAGAGGATTAAGTAAAGAATGATGATCGAATGTGTTCGAAAATAAATCTAGTAAAACTATTTTCATGTGATGATTAACAACAGCTACATTGTTTTTCAAATTTGACTCCCTTAAAGATTTCCCTAGCAGCTTTTTCTGGTATCATCGAGACAACGTTTATTCGGTTAAATTTCTAGGACCGTCTTAAGTTTCGTTTTTTTGAATATACGATAATATTTACCGAAGGCCCCAGAAATCTGTTAAAGGTCTCGAAAGCATAAAGATGCACATATGTGTACCAAAAAACATTACGAGCTTTGGATCAGAAAAAACTCGACAAAAATCTGTGTAAAAAGTAGATTGTATGAGTGGCATATAGCGTACTTCCCAGCGAATCGGGTACCTATTCATACTCACGGAAATTATGCATAAAAGTCTACATACATTGAAGTGATAATTATAAGCTATTACCCCCAATTCGGATAGTATTTTTAACCAGAAGTTTATAGACTCGCATTAGTAAACGTAGCCATTTTGATGGCTTTGCCCAAGTACGAATTATTGCAACGAAAGAATCAGTAAAAGTCGAAAAGCCCCCAATGAGCACATGAGGTTTAATGTTTGAACTTATTGCTCAACTCTTTTTTTATTGAGACCAGTATAGTCTCGTTTTAGAGTAACAAAAAAATATATTGACATGTAGAGAACGACAGAGTTCAAAAACGAGCGTGACATATCACGCTTCTCCCGGTTCCCTTCAACCGGATAGGGAGTATTTCCCAATCATCGGACGAGACTGAAAACCTTTTGCGGGCATAATTAGATTCAAAAACAGAAAAAATTAAGGAAAACATTTTTGAAAATGTTTCTCGGCAGATTGAAAAACCCGGGACTTCTAATACGTTTTTCACATTTTTGACCAAGGGGTCTTCTATTATGAGGGTGGGGGGTCTTTAATTATGAGGAGGGTTTACAACATATTAAGTGATTGAAAATGGAAATGCTAAGCGCAACCATTTATTCAGCCTCACCCATTAATATGGTGGGAAGTAGCATAAAATGTAGGTGTTTCATTTTGAGTATAGGAAGAATCATCAGAACATGTTAATAGGGACTTGTTATTATCATTTTTGTAGAGCTTTTCACAGCGCATCTTTTGGTAAAAAAATCAAGCTTTTTGTCAGGTATCTATGCTGAGATGTATGCAAAATAAAAAGCGTGCAAACATTTTGGGACACTCGGTATTTGTATCAATAATAGGTAGAAAGCTTACATTATGGTCCATGACAGACTTGAACATCTAGCATATACAGGGTGGCCCAAAAGTAAGGAAAAATAATGGGTATCCGATAATAACTGATGAAAAACTGTTAATGATATTTTTCATACTTTTTATTGATGTAGAGAGCTGAAACTTTTATTACATATATATCTAATTAAGACCTTTTATTTCTGAAAATGTCAGCTCTCTACATCAATAAAAAGTATGAAAAATATCATTAACAGTTTTTCATCAGTTATTATCGGNTCAATTTACAAGCATAAAGGTAAATCGTCATGAATTCTTCACCACGATTTTATTAGGTGAATTAAAAGATAAAGTTATTGTTGTTTGTGAAAATTTCTTTAGCAAAATAGCTTAGGTTTTTCTGTGAACAAATAATGTGATTTTTCATAACATGCAAACAAAAACTCCCTATGGCTAGAAAATTTAAACGATTATCATATTATACATATTTTCTCTAAGATGGCAATGTACGAGAAAGTGATGACGATAATAGCTTTGATTATGATTATCAATCAAACGATAATATATTTTATAAATTTATTTTATTTTAATAGAAAAGACAGGTTTATCGATGAATTTATATGTGTGTAATATAAAGAGTTGCTTCGAAATGTGAAAATGAAGTTGTTGGTATCGATTTATTATCACAATACTTCCAATAGTGTTTCAATGCTTGCTCTGTATTCTTCGTGGACTCTCATTGAGATGCATGTGGGTGTAGTTATCAATAAAGAAAGACAAAAGGCTACACGCAAACACCCATATCCTGATCATTCTTGTGGCACAATCGCCTATTTCTGTTGCATAATTAACTATTCTTATGGCAAAGTGACCATTTAATTGGTATAATGAGCCATTTTCCGGATATAAATGACCGTTTCCACGGCACAGTCAATCATTTCTAGAGCTCAAATCAGTATGTCTTTCTCACAATTGGTCAGATTCCTGGTCGAGATGGCGATAACTATGGTACAAAACCTCATTTTTATTCGTTATAATCAACCAAAGCATAAAATTTATCATATACGTTAGCTTCTTTGAATATTTTAGGTAGACTGTTTGTATCTATCTATAATATGTAGCATGAAATATGTTACAAATATTAATAATTCCTCTCAAAGTCAACATTATAAAGAATTCATTTTCATGTAAACATATAAGAATATCTATGTTATCATTCCATCAATCTAGGACCTAGTGAATCATCATTCAATGTTGATGAACGTTACTCGCCTTCTGTAAGATGCACGGAATAAGTATTCACGTCTTAAATACTTTCAATAAGTAAAACTAGTCTGATTGTTTGTGATAGCAATATATTCAACTTGTAATCGAATAAATGCTTCAATTAGATTCTATCTATACACAAAAAAAATTAGACAATTGTGAATAATCAATCAAAATTGGTTATACAGAATATGATCTGGAGCACAATTCTCTGTAGAAAATAGATCTGCAAGTTTTTCAACATCAAAAAGTAACGACTGTGTTATCAAAGATATAAGATACATTCATACATCTGCTGCATTCTTCGGTGCTAGATGTGAGATAGGATTGAAGTCATGAATATTAATTAAATAATACTCATTAAATGAAGTTATTTTCTTTATTAGTATGAAGTTTAGCATAAAGCCATCAAGTGCGTTAAAAAGGACGATGATAAAATGACAAGCATATTTGAATTATGTATGAGAGTTATTTGTTTATATAGATAGTCGGAAATTTATTTTCTTGAACTTTTGCTTAAGAAGTGTCCCACATAGTGTATGCGAGCAAGAGCGAAAGGCCACCTGCAACTAGAATGTGCAATGCCAGAAGGAGAAATTCTAATCGCTCCTTTAGTATATTTTCTGGAGATAATTGTTGGTCGCCAGTCGACGTGGCCTAGTTACCATTATCGAAAACATCTATTTGCAAAGGTTTATCTCTAACTTTAATGTTAAATAGTGATTGTTTCTTGCGGTAGAACGCTTGAATACACTCAAAAGCAATGAATATAACAAATTCTATTATTGCCCATACCGCAACAATTCGCCAAGGTTTGATAATTACAGAATCAGATACATAAAAAAAGAGTAGCAAGCAAGATAGTGGCAATTGATAGCATTAAGACGCTAATACCAACTTTAGCATGTGCATAGTTAAAAATAAACCGATGTTGATGATCAGGATGACATCGAAATAGAGCCATCGTCGGTTGGATAATAGCAGCACCAACAACAAACATACCAATAATTGAATGAGCAAATTCACGTGACAGATTTTTTGAAACCCATGTGTCGTGTTTATACTTAACAATAGCTACGAATACAATTATTTAATGTCATTATTGCAGCAAAAGTCATAACTAATCGATGAACAGCAAACTATATAGGTTTATCACAAAGTTTTCGTTCGGACCACGATTGTCTAAAATATCGAACGATAACAATACCTGTTGAAATAAACAACATCCAAATAAATATCATAATAATGCCATGAGCTCGCAAAAGAAGTGCTTCGTCGTCTGATTCGTCAATATTAATCGTTGTTATTGTTCCTGATTGATTGAGTTGAATTGTTCGAGTTTTCACAGTCACTGAGGAATGCTGTAACAATGAATCTATGTGGTGAGCATGAATATAAATCGAATAGATTGTTCGTGAAGAAAAAAATATCTTACTTGAACTATCCAGAGGTCCTAGGGCCACAAGAAGATGATATTGTATGCTTTGTGAAAGTAACGAGATGCTCCATTCTCTTCGTCGACTCGTTGTAGCAGTAAAATTTGATAGAGTAAATTCACAATAGGCCACACCATTAATCAGAGCTACCTGAGTTACTTGAAATGTACCACCATAATTTGAATCAGCAGTAACTATGGTTGAAGATGAATGACCCATCGGAATTGATAAAACGTTGAAGTTGACATGTATTATCACTCCAATGTTGACACACAAATACGTGATCATCACCCTACGTAAGAAAAAGTCAGAAAATAAAACAAAAACTTCTCTCCGCCTATTCCATTCTATTATCAAGCGACAAGCCAATACCAAGCCATTGGGACGTTCCAAGATTGTTGGTAGCCATTGAAATAGTTGTTATTCCGTCGAAATATGTCCAGCTGAGATTCAATGCTATACCAGTTACTTGAGAATTGATTGTAGTGGTAGCATCCACTGATGATATTAGAATCTAATAGACAATGATAAACAAATTTTTTAAAATCTATAAGAGCACGGAAATGATATCTGAATGCGTCACTGACTGATTAAGAAGGCGCAGTAGTATTTGTAAGTGAACCGTTAGCTGAGTTTATCAAAGATGTCTAAAGAAAATATTGTAAATTATTTAGAGAAAAGACTTTGCAATTGATTGAATAACCTACATTTTGAGGGGTTAGTGTAATGCTGAAGCAATTGACATAAAATGCGCGGTATGATTGAACGATAGTTGCCCTAAAAGTTCATTTAAAGTTATGGAAAATACTCGTCTCTCAAGGAGCCATCACTCAGATCGCTACCAATAAGAACTAGACTCGTACAATTATTCTAGCAAAACTTGCGTTTTCAATAATTGAGAAAGGTGAATACAACTGATTCTGTTATTTGATCATTGATCTAGACGATTCTTAATTCCATTTAACTTTCTTTTCGTTGATTCCAATAGAATTGGATCGATAATCACCATCGATGAAGAGGGTGTGGAGTGTGGATGTGAGTGTGGGGTGTAGGTGGTGTGGGTGTGAGTGTGGGGTGTAGGTGGTGTGGGTGTGAGCATGGGTATAATTAGAAACACACTGCCATACTTACACCACATTCACACCTCACACCCATAAAAAGGCCCTTTTGAATTTGGTTTGCATAAGATAAGCTCCTTATATACACTCCTGGACAAAAATCTTCTCCCCTCTTTGTTTCTGTGCTATCATACTTTTTATTAACTTTGTTGCCGAGTTGAAATACGATATGAAAGTTTTATTTCAGTATGGTGTACAGATCACAATGCAATAAAATTCTCAAATCATATCTCTACTTGGCAAGAAATTTGATGTAAAGTATGACGGCACAGAAAAAAAGAGAGGGCAGACTTTTATTCACAGATGTATTTGATTTGCATAAGATAAGTTCTTTATATATTCGGATTTGAATAAAACTTCAACATTTTTAAGTATTTTTCTATAGAATTTGCTGGATTCTACAATTTTTACTAAGTTCCACGTCTATGCAAAGCATAATTTTTGTATAGTAAGAAGCATTGAATCTTAATCAATCACTTATATATCATACATATGATTAGGCCACTTATAGATAAGAACTATTGAGCTTAAATGTATGATAATAACCAAATAATTTTTTATTCGTCAGAGTTTTATAGCTAGATAAGAAATTACTTCTACGAAGATTTGATAAGCACTTGCTGAGATCATCTATATTATATTTTACAAGTTGTCATTTCTTCTTCAGAAACTTTTTTCCTATGTATATTAAATCAATTTCTCCTATAATAATAAAGTCCAATCCTTTACAGAGGCCTCTATTTGCTTATGTTCTTATATTAGGACTGTTATAAGCTCCCTAGTATAGGCCATTTTTCAGGGTGTTTGTAGCATCTTTTTTTAGACTTTGAATTTTATATGATTAAATGCGGCTTGAAAAGCTCTACAAAATGAGACAAAAAAACTTCTGGTGGTTTGACAACTGAAAATATAGGAGAGTTAAAACTGGAAAAAATACGCTCATTGTACACCTATACTTTTCATGGATTTTGACTTTGAGGACTATATAGCTCCAAATCTCAACAACAAATATATTTTACTAGCGAGAACCCGTGCATACTGCACGGTCGTTTTTTTTTATCCTCCAAAGCAACTTTTTCATGAAGATGA
>CAJNSZ010000274.1:31865-122651 GCA_905329745.1 Rotaria sp. Silwood2 | reverse complement strand
CCATGCTAACTTAGCACGTCTGTATTTTCTCCTTGCAATTTAGTGATAAAAAACACAGTGAATATACCTTTTCACTTTTTGAAGTACACATAACACTCGGATTTAAATCCGAGGTTTTCGCATTTATTAATTAATAAAAATCATAGGTATGTTTCGTTTATAACTAAATAGATAATATCATAATGATTATTTTGATCAATTTGAAACAAAATATATTAGACAAGTTATTACTTTGTAAATGCCATTAGAAATAAAATACAATGAACTCTAATAGATACTATCGTATAGAATGATTATTATTGAAAATAGAGAAAAATGAAATAAATCTTACATTAGAACCATTTTGTTTTCTCAAATAAATATAGGTAGAACTTGTCAAGAATTTTAATAATCTTGTTATTGAAACAGCGAAGATAGTAGCGCTATCATTTACAAAAGTATTAATAAATTAACAATTAGATATTTCAATCAACATTCTATTATTTCTGAGATTTTAATGTTGTACAAAAACAATCATCTTAAAAAATGAAGGAGATGTTCTAATGAATAATAATGATAAAACTTATATATGCACTGTTAAATTTAGTCTCTTCAACATGACCTATTTTTTTTTTTCTTCATGATTGAATAGAACGAACGATCATTACTACTATAATACGTCATTTTGTATTTCGCTCTTATTCTTTTCGTTAATCAGCGAATCATTTTGTCATATCTTATATCTGATAGAAAACGAAAATCATTTTCATTTCTTATATTATCATGGTTCGACCACCATTATCTCAAGAAGATTATTCTTTATCTACTGATAATACGAATACATCATTTTCATCATTACCAAGTGAATCAGGTGAATTTACTGTTACATCAAATTTTAGTCCATCACCACATACAACAACAACAACAACAGCTAATATTCCAACGGAATTATCTTCAAATCGATATCCTTATGTTGAACAGTATTTAAATATTTATTATAAAAAAAGTCTTGGTCAATCCGTAAGTGCATTCTAGATTATTTTCTTTTAAATATATAAAAAAAAAATATTTTAGATGATATTAGCAACAAGTCAATTAGTTGAAAATACACTTGCACTTTACGATAGTATGGATGATGAAGCAGCTAATTCATATATACTTTCATTTATTCTATTACGTGTTGGTTGTCTATCTAAAACATATGATTTTGAACAATTTATTGATATGAATCGAGAAGAAAAAGATATGATTATTAAAGAAGTAAGATGCACAACAATAAAAACAAAAATCAAACAGATATTTATTTATTAGTTGAATTTTTGTTGTTGTTTTTTTTTTTTCTCGTATATTTAGAATTGGTCCGGTGAAAAAGTTTTAATGAATTTAACATCAAAAGATGAAGAAATAGGAAAAAATTATAAACGTTTTGAAGCATTTTTTTCAACACTTGCTTGTCTTCGTTTTGATGATATTATACGAATAAATAATGAAACGAATTTAAAAAAAATTATTTATTTATTAATCGATGATATTCAATCAGCTATTGTTGAATATCGTTTTACAATATTACTTGCTCGTAAGATATAATATTGAATTCAATTTTAAAATAGATTTTTACTTTATTTTAGTTGAAGCTATTCTTCGTGGTTTAATCACAACTGTTGCTCATGGAAGAAGAAATAAACCAGGAAAAATTTCACCTTTCATTGGACATAAGGTAAGACGTTCAATCATTAATTTTATTTTATATTCAACAGAATTTTTACGATTTAGTTTTTTTTCTAAAGTTAAGGATCTTGTGTAAAAAATCCTAAAAATATTTTCTGTTATGAATTTTTTTTTTTGAACAGTACTCTGTAGTAGTGTCCTATTGGGATTATATTACGAAAAAATTTTTGGCTTTCCGAGTGGATCTGCAGTCTGAACATTTTACAGATACAAAAGACATTTTTTCATTTAAAAGTTCTATAAGAGAGCGTGGAAAAAGCACAGTAGAACAACCTTTATTGGCATCAAACAAAGATGTTTATCGAGTGCACTGTCTCTTTGATGATGATATAAAGATTGTAGATTGTATACATAAGGAAAGAAAGACAAAAAAAAAAAACAACTCTATCACCTAATTGTGTTGTCTCCATTATGGAATATCGGTGAAATATCAATGGACAAATGCTGTTTCCAACGATGAAATAAAAAAAAAGAAAGTTTTTTTTCAAGAGAAAGACAAAAGTGGTCGATACTACAGTTTCACTCAAGTAGGATCTGATCGAATCATAAAAATTTGATCCATATCGGACACTATTCTGCAACGATATAGATTTATAATTGTCATTCAACTGGATTTCTTATATTCATCAAGATGTATACCACAATCAACAAATTCGTTTATTATTTCAAACTTTTAAATGAAGATCTGAATTTAATTTCGAACAATGCATTCTAGTAGCTGGAGACTCTGCTAAACACCCGACTGATTCTGCCATTAGTGCATTCACTTCGATATGGTGAATTTAAAGTTCGATATTACAATATTTTAGCACATCATTACTTTGAAAAGTATTTTCATCATGTTGCAGAATCATCTGCTTTCAGATATTCAGTCTCATCCTACTTGTCGAATTCTAGAAATTAAGCCAAACACTCAATCAGTAATTCTATTTCAATCAAAAATATAAAACAAAAATTGAACGATTTTGCTGAGTTCTGTAAAAATAATTCTAAATATCAAATAATAATTCAATCACTTGAAATTTTTTGCTTAGCAATTGAAAAAGAAAAGGATAAGATCATTTATTTAGGATGCAACAAAAATGTTCGAATTTGTATCAATGGTTTTCACTAAAGCAATAGCTCCTCGTCTTTCGTAAGTCTTTTTTCTTCTATATTTATTTTATTTTATTTCTTTAATTTAAGTGATTCTGAATCACAAATTAGTCATATGGCATTTCAAGCATTGATTGAATTATGTGAAATTTGGCCGAATTCATGGATATCTAAAGAAGCTTTTGATGAATGTATCTATTCGATTATTTCACAGGTTAATTAGAATATTTTTCTTTATGTAAGAAATCTTTAGTTTTTTTTTTTTCGATATATAGGATGATAAATCTGATTTTAATAATTCGATTCGAGTTTTTCGAACATTATTAACTCATAATGAATTTGATAAAGAATCCATTCGTCAATATATTCAACATTTACTAATAAATATTTCATCTGATGAATTCGAACTCATATCTGTACCAAATACAACCTCAATATATAAATTAATTAATGATATATTAACGTAAGTATTCTATTTGATGAAAATATTTAAGAAAAATACAAAAACAAATTCATGTTTAAATATAGAATTTATCCAGAAATGTTTTCAACAAAAATGATTTATCATTGGTCAAGTGGAATATTTCAAGATAACAATCGAACACAAAAATTAGCTTTAAATTATCTTCTAAGTCTTATTCAAATGAATGAAGATCAATTTCAATCAACGACAATATGGCCTTATATTATTCATGTTTATATGAACATATTTCAGGTAAAAAAAATTTTTATGAACATAATCGTTTATTCTTAACCGATTTTTTTTTTCTGAGGAAGAAAAAATATTGAAACACAAACAAAAAAGGAGTATTGAAGCATATAGGATAGAAGATTTTCGATTAGGGCGACTTCATTCTCGCAAAATAGGTGACCTTTTGCCAATTTTTTACAGATTTGTGGTGTTTTTAGACAGAAACCAGATTTTAAAACAGTATTTGCCATTGTCTGACAGAAAATGAAATAAAGATAAGCAGTAAATGTCGTTGCGATCGGCATAGGTCTCAAAAGAGGCGTCCTTATGCCAGGTTGAGTGTTCTGGAAGGAGCCGAGTCACGGTGAGTTTCGTTCTTATCCCAGCAATCATCACTTCTAACAATGCGATGATGAAAGTACTTTCCACCGAATATTTAGCATCCCCTTCCCCTCACCGCAAAAAAAGATTGACAATCTTGCTCTCTCTTTAAGAACAAATCATGCACCACAGATTATGTAGGGTTATATCCAACGCGGAGGTCAGGTGTCGATGCTTCCACGAAAATCGAATTCGCATTTCTTCAGATCATTATTGACCGCACCCGAGTTTCAAACGGCACTTCTGAAAAGAAAAACAACTGAACGCAACACGAGGGCTGATTAAAGTACTTATGAAAAAACTTTCAATTTACTAGATCGTATCATGTGCTAGGAAAAAAAAAAGAAACCAAGAGCATAACAATTCAAGCTTCTAATTGTACAAATAGTTTATTTTTCTAATAATCTCGAACTAATTTCTCATCTCTTCATTCTAGAAGAAGATTCCAAGTTTTTTTTTTTTTTATTCAGAAATATGATTTTCAGTAAAATGTACTTGATTTTCCTCGCATAATTTTCAAAAACAATTCAGTTGATAGAAAGTAACAAAAATAGCTAAAAACAAGCGAGCAATTGAAAATTTCCGATAAAAAAAGTGCGACAAATTCGAATAAGAGACGATAATAGGGCTAGAGGGCTGCAGGGTGCAGGATTTTTATAACCTGTAACCTGCCCTGTAAATTTTTTGTAACCTGATCCTGCCCTGCCCTGTGAATATTTTTGCGGACCCTGCCCTAAAACTTTCTAATGNATCGATTTCTCCTTATATCTTATACATTTCTCCTTGTGAGAGTAGAAATGGATTATAGATTTCTAGTGAAAAATTTTCTATTCCTGCTGCAAAATATCCATTTCTACTAGAATTTCTTCTTATAGTCAAAAAATATCTCTCTAAGTCTTTTTGATTTCTGCTTGTGAAGGGAGAAATGGATGAACAATTTCTCTTTGAAAATTTTACATTTCTCCTGAAAAAAATCCATATCTACCAGAAAGTCTCCTTAGACTGAAAAAGGAATATCATCGATATCTCTGTAAGTCTTTTGATCTTCTCCTTGTGAAGGGAGAAATGGATGAATAATTTCTCCTTGAAAATCTTAAATTTCTTCTGAAAATGATCCATTTCTACTAGAAAATCTCCTTAGAATGAAAAGGGATATCATCGATATCTCTCTAAGTCTTTTTGACTTCTCCTTGTGGACGGAGAAATGGATCAAGAATTTCTGCTTGAAAAATGTATTGATATAACGGCTGTGGTTGTTTTTATAAAGCATTTCGTCTTGACTTTGTGAGGGGTGAAGCATTTTTGCTGTAAATGGAACAATTTCTCGATTTTGGAGGATATTGTCCAGCCCTCGATGTGAGGATATGTGATATGGATTTCATTCTTATCTGCTCGCGCATCCACACCCCAAAGTTACGTCGACGAAATGCTTTTCAACAAAAGTGTCATTCAACGAAAAACATAGGATTCTATTTGATTTATGTCTGATTTCAAGTTTGAGATTCTTTGTATTGAAGATCCGTTGCAATTACATAATATAAGTAAGTACATCTTTATTTAAAAGCATCAGTCTCATTCAACATTTGAAAATTAAGGCAATTACATGGTTTTAATAAAGACATTTTTATTCAAAAGTATCCATCTAGTTCAACTTTAGATATGGAAAATGTACCCAAATTAATTTACACGTATCACAATGAAACGTTCTGATCTAATTTAACAGAAAACATTGATTGATTCATTGTGAAATAGAGCAATTAAAGTTCATTCAATATTTTGATTAACTAGAACAATATTCAAAATTATTTACACGTCACATTTAATTCAAGTTTTAATATATTTTCTAAAAGTACAGTGAAATAGTTTCATCTAAGTTAGTATTAAATATTGACCAAATTGTTTTAACTTTCATCTCGTTGAATAGTGCTATTAATCAATTGCTAAATATTCACGCTTAAATGTAATACTTCCTTCAAGTCTTAATTATACACACAGACAAATGATATTGATCATTTTCAATATTGACTAAATTATTGACTTGTCCACACGCAAAATTTAGTTTGCATATAATTTCAGATAACGCACTTAAATTTTTTTTCTCGAAATATTATTTGATATCAAAAGTATTGTGATGTTAACAAATGCATTTTTACTATACAGTATCATCTAATTCTAATAATTATCTTTTGTTTTGGGTTGATCCGTCACTTCTTTATTCTTTGATTTCATTTTTTAATTATGTTCTTTTCAGTTTTTCTTGTCTGTGCTTAAAGAATGTCATGCAGAGTTCTGATGAGTATTTTTTTTATTTTAATAAATAACATGAAACGCATCGACAAATAAACTCTATATGTATCTTTATTTATTACTTAGAAAAAGCACATTAATTTATTATTTTATTACGACAAGAAGTTGATTCGTGAAAAGCAAAAGTTAAGACTAGTAGAGTGAACTTGCCTTTTCTTCAAGTGATAAGTCGCTCTGTTTTCGATTGATTTGCATGCAGCTTTATGGGAATGAATTATTAATATTTTCAGTTCCTTGATAGATCTGAATACATTGAAGCAATTGTCACACATGTAAATTAGGATTCATTTTGATGATATTCGAACATTGATTTTATTCTTGGTACGAGTAGAGATGTTCTATTCCCATTTCATTAACTTATCTTTTGCAGGCTTGGAAGAATACCTTTGACATCAGTTTCAAGACGATGAATTCTTCAGAAATTCGGTTTGTACGAACGATGAGACCTGGATGATTGTATAAAAAGGTGAAGCTATGTGTCAAATAAAATGTTCGGAATTTTTAAGATCTTGTGTGCGTGGCGTAGCAAATAATTCTGCAGTAACAGCCAATGTTCCATCTCCCAAAACTATGCTGAGAAATGGGCAGCCATGGGGGATGGAAAAATCAATGAGGCTGTTGTGTTTTAAAGTATCTTTCTACTTTTTGGTTCAACTAAAAACGCCTTTTTCAATAAAATGATGAGAAAAATTAGTAAAACTTTGTGTTCAACTCTTAAAGTTTTCAGCTAACAAGACTTTCTCGTTCAAGTTTTTTTTAGCTTCAAATGCTTCTCACTTGTTTTTCAATTTCCTAGACCAAGGGACACAAGCCAAACATCATACAAAGTATCAATCAGATCTAGATGGCCGATTTTGGTGTGTAAATAATCTTCGAATGAAAACCCATCTGATTCGAACCGGACAAAAACCGCCGGATGTTTTTTGAAAGTGGTGTATTGCATCAAAACGGGTGAATATTTTTTAATTCTATTAAAATTAACAAAATTGGGTCCATTTCCCTAGAGTACTATAATGCTGATACATCTCAATCGCCTGTACTAGTCACAGAACTGAAATCGGTCACAGTTCTGAGATAATTTTTTATTATAGATGGCGCTGCAAACATTTTTACTATAGTCAAATTATTGTCAAACTTCCCATGTCAATACGACACGCTAGCGACACATGTACGACCATGGTGTCATGGATGGACGGTCGTATGAAGTGAGCACAAGTTAGCGTGAGCATAAGTGGAGTCCATGTCCATAGTATACTCCAACTATATAATATATGATGCATTAAGAGATGTAATAGTGGTCGCTAGTGATAAAAAAATATATTGGAGCAATTTTTTAATATTTTTCCTTGCTATTGCTTCTTTATGTTATAGAAAAACGACTAATGTTATGTAAATGAATGAAGATAATTTAAGAAAATAGGCATTCATGATATCAGAATATTTTTTTCGTAGTAAAAAGACATAGTAAATAAAACATATGATGTTTGAAAAAAAAAGTGTTTTTTTTATTTATAACTAATACAAGAAAGATCACCAGATAACAAATAACAATAACATATAGAAAAAAATATTAGCGATTGAATACATTTAATAAATATGACATATATGAAAAAAATTGAACTAGCAAAAAAAGAAGAAATATAATTGAGTTCGAATACTTAGTTTGTTATTGTCCTTGATTGCGCTGTTATCTCAATTATTTGAAAGAAAATAAAGTATTAATGAAATCTTGGCATTATAAGAAAAAAAACTGCTTACTGAAAAAAATTTATCTCCTTGTTGAATAACAAGGCGTTGGGTACCATTGACATTTGTTTGAGAAACGATTCGCATCTGTGAAGTTGTAGTATTAATATTAGTAGCCGGTGCTGTTGCACTTGTTCTTTGTAGATTTTCAGCATGAGACTATAACGATTGAATACATTATAATATGCGTATATATAGTATTGATGTGATTGTGCGAAAGAAAGATCAAGAACAAAAAATTTTAAACTTCATAATTGCGGTTTAAGCTGCTCAAGTTTCTCAAACGACTCTCTGTAAAATTAATCTTTATTCTATGACACATAAGTGGATTGATTGTGAGCGCAATCGAGATATGATTTAAAAGTTACACAAAGAAACTTGTCTGTGCATACCTGATGATAAAAGACTAATATAGAACTAGACGTGTCGAAAAGATCGGCAATCTGTGTGTTTGATACATGTGATGATTTTTCATACATATCACCAATATATTGAACGTAGACAGCAGCTTGTTGCTTGATAATCGTAGCTCTGTCATTGTAACGACTGATTAATAAAATCGAAATTGGTTCATAATCACACACAATATTTTCACTATTATTCAATTGAATGTTTGTGTTAAGTAAATCTGATATATGAGAATTTTGATCAACAAATCTCTGAAAAGTAACAAATTACAATTTCATTTTCTTTTATTAAAAATACTATTGAAACATTGAGTATTTTAACAAGAAAAAATCGGATATCTCATGAAAAGATTTTTACTTAAACCTATTTATTGTATATATTCTATTAAGTGTTCTTATGTTGACCATTCAATAAAAAGAATTTTCGAGCTTATTTTATAGATTTCAACTAAATAATTAAAAACACTTACTATTAAATAAAGTGGACATTTGACAAACACTTGCTTGTGTACATTCATGACCAAATTTTTAGCAGAACAATGGCATTTTGTACAATATTTTTGATCAGCATTTACATCATTATTTTTAAATATGATAGGATAAGCTACTAGTTGGTTTGATATCGTTGACTTAAATAAAAATATTTGACAACTTTGTTCTTCGAGTGAATCCGAAGCTTCATAACAGGAAGAACAAGAAAATCTGGTTTTAATATCTGACATAAGAGCACTATTTAATTGGTTCAGTAAAGGATGTCTTTCAATTGTACTAATAGCTTCTTGAATACTTGTACATTGTGGAATGCCATCGATCAAGCATGAAGGTTTCTCTAGTGTACATTGAGCAATAGCATAAACCAAGTTAAATGTTTTTGAACCAAGAATACGTTCAAAGACTACGATTCCTACAGAAAAAGAATTATTTATGCAAGCGAAACAAATGCAAAAGATATTATTTCCACTTTGAAAATTAAGTTGAAAAGAATAATCTGATAAAGATTCAATAAGTTGCTGATACTTACGACTGTTCGCATAAAGTCGTTGTAAATGATCTCCTTCACCAAGTGGTCTTTTATGAATATTTGTTTGCCAACTTTTTTTTACTTTTGTAATTCTCACCATCGTTTCATCTTCACCAGATTTTATAATACTATTGAAGCACACTAAATGATATATACTTGAAGAAGGACAGCCAATGGCAATCCAAGAACCAAATTGTGAAAGTGAGAGCATTGTAGGCGGCTTTCGGTATTTAATGGTTTTTTTTGAATCAGTAATATTTAACAATAGAATTGGAGGCCATTGTTGCACCTCCATATGGCGAATAGTGGGAATATTACAAATGGAACAAAGTAAATCTGATTGTGTAGGAGAAAAATAAGAGAAGAGATCTCTTTCAAGATATAAACCTGTTGATGAACTATTTATGGGAATTGATGTAATGGTTGAACGCACTTTTGTTGTTGATTTACACCTATTGCATACATGTATTTTATTGACTACCATATGACAAGGAAGTAGTGGTATTAAAATTTTTTCTAATATAAATGATGATTGTTCAAGTGGTTGATTTATTTCATAATTCAATGAAGAAATATTAATTCTTGTCGGTCTACAACTTGTTGTTGAATTAAACCATTTTTCCAAAAACTTTGAAATTTCAGATATCAGAACAGAACTATTTGTTGATGATAAAGTATATGAATAATGATGAGTATCATTATTTCCGACCGACAACAACATACCAATCGCAGTATTCAACCAATTAGGACTAATTACAGGAAGTTTTAAGTTTTGATTTAAGTTTACCTGTGATGCTAATAGACAGGATAGAAGATCAGTAACAATCGGCTCATCAGGACACTTGGTATAGTATCCTGTACCTCTTTTTGAACTTTTTTGCCTCCAACGTTCCTCGATAGGTTTAAAACGTTGCTCATCAACAATCATAGTATTATCATTATTTGAACTATTGATGGATGTTGTTCTGTAACTAAGTAACATATTCCAATATTCGTCAATCATGGATAGCATATCTGGAATTAAGATTGACAATAAAATATCAAGTCGTAAATGTATTTCACCACCTAAGATATAGAAATCAGTTAACATGACACAAGATATAGATGGATACTCTACAATGTGAGTCGATAGTAATGATAGATGATTAAAAGACTTTATGAATTTTCATATATATCCGACAAGTATACGATATTTCATAGACTTCTAACCAATTTCTATGATTTTAATTTATCCTACTCGTAAATCTTGAATGATTTTAATCAATGTTTATGTATTTTGATCTATAATAATTACTCTCACAGGATCTTGATAAATTTGTCAGTTTTACAATTTACTAATAGTTCGCTGTAGTTCTATAAAACAATCAGAAATAGAAATGGGTTTTTGTCGATCAGGTATTTTTATTCAAGACCTTTTATCAGACTTTGTTACATGCCATTTAAATCTCTTTTCGATTTTAATTATGAATACATTTGTTTAGTATGTATATAAATCTTTCTTTTGCTTTTACCTAATTGATTGCGTTTTACGATGCCCATCCGTCTCTCACTGATTGCAGTAGTACGTTGTTCTTCATTGTTGATGATTATAGCTTCAAATGAATAAACCATTTGTCGACTATGACGACTTAAATCACCTACAGAAGCAAATAAGAGAATATGGCTATTGATATAAATATAAAATCAAAAGTTTTACCAAGTAATAAATTTGACCATATGGGCAATGTGGGCATAAATGAAGTTGTTAAATATTTAAACCATTTAAATATGCCGCGTGAATTTTTATTGCGAACTTCTTCCATAGAAATACCATAACTTTTTAAAATATCCGAAAATATTTGATTAATTGTAAATTTAAATGGAGAATTAGTTGCATTGGCATTTTGTTCTTCATCAATGGTAATCTATATTAAAAAGTAAATCATATGTAAGGAGAATTCAGAATGATAGATATCTATAATTCTTAGAAAGAACTTCTTTCTTTACTGTTATTGATTAAAAGACAGAAAGATCTCTGGCACATTGCTTATAGTTTCATAAAAACAAAGAAAGCACGATTATGAGGTCTACAGGCCATCAACAGAGAGCAGCATGTATGCAAAATCACATGACTTGCATTTGTAAATAGGAAAATAGAGCTTTGAAATTTGAAGCAAAATGTTATCTAATGTTTTCAATGGTACAGTGTGTGACGTAATGACTCTTGCTTACGTATTTATTTAGTATCAATGTGAGTTGTTCGAACCTTTTTTTTTATTGATTTTGCAATTGGTTCAGGGCCTTGCTCGTCAGCACTTTCATTAAAGTCATAGATATTCGAGCAATAAAAGCTATTAGCATCATCATCTGGCATTGTATCACTTGATTTAATAACACTCGTTGTATTTGTGTCGTTTTTGATCTTACTTATTTTGTAAATTAGAGCTTCTCGATGTTCTTGATTAACGTGCTGTTGACCCAAATGTAATTCGATAAAAACAAAGCATATCAATCTCCAATTATTAATAAATTCATTCCATGTTGATGTATTAATGAGTAAAGCTATACACCACATAGCAAAATTTCGAAATTCATCAGGAATACATTTGTTAATGATTTTTCTGGAATCCTATAAAAAAAGAAATTTTCAAAGGAAAAAAAATATCAAGCTACAGTACTTACTAAAAGAACATGTGATAAGCATGCATGTATATTCGTTTTGTCACAATCTAATTTAGTACCACAACCAGTGACTATTCTATAAGCTCTGTTGAGGAAGTCGTTCATATTTTCATTGTTCCATACTCTCAAAGATGCAATAAGAAAAACTTGAGCTCTATCACTTAGCACAATACGAGGTTGTGGAATTTTTCTTCCAGCAAAAACCTAATAAAAAACAAAGCGTTAAAATGATTATTATTTGATCTGTAAAAATAGTCTACGGAAATCATTCATCTATGGTGAAATCTTTCAAATATTCTTATATAAACAAGACTATGTGTTTACCTGAGAATAACTGTGTTTGAATAACATCAGCCAATGAGTGATATCAACTAAAGCATGAGAATTGCTAATCATTATTGTAATGGGAACAATGCTATCTTGATTGACAACACCAGGTAATGTTATACTCATTTCATAATATAGTAAACGATTTAAACCTTTTTCCTTGATTACACTCCCGGTTGCATCCCATGATAAAATAGTATTCTTATGCTTTATAAGAGTATCAAACAATCGGATAGACGATTCAGAATAGATGATTATTTGGCAGGGATATTTAGATATAAATTGAATTGCACCTTTAATTATTCCATTTGGATTAACTTCAGCTTTAAATTTTTCCAACAATTTAAATAGACCCTGGTCTACATCTGATGCCAACAGATACTCCATTGCTCCTTCTGACTTAATTTTGCTCAAGATACATCTACTTTTTCCAACATTATCATAATTTTGAGCTTTTTTTTGTTCAGCTGTACGTTGTTGTAATTTATCTTGATACATGCGATAAACAGATGCTCCTTTAGCAAACTGCTTTTTAATTACAGATCTTAATGGTGCCCTTATGGGACGACATATCTTAACACCTTGAATGTGTCTTACATTATTGTTAGTAACGATTATGTTTCCTTGCCCGTTATTCTGTATGATAACGGAGCAGGTGAATGGACAAATAGGTTGACCACTACACCTCAATTTGCAACGGAGCAATTGCCGATGTGTATCGCTTGTAGCACCAAAATTACAGTTGCGTACGCACAAGCCACAAAATTTATTTAATTGCTTCACATATGGCAATAAGATATAAAAATAAGTTACATCAACATTACTTTGCTTTTTATTTTTACTACCAATGTGTATTGATGAACCTAAAAATGTAGCTCAGAAAGAAAGTATGATATGATCAACAAACGTAACAAGATAATATTATGTATGCACAAGATTACAATGGCTACGCTTACTATCCAGGCATTGTCTTTAAAAATCCATTTCTCGTCCTTTTTGATTAGATATTGCTAACTGATTTCTAATATCAAGATATTCAAATCAAAACTAATTTATTAACATAAAACTGAACGTCACCAAGAAGCAAGAATGATATTATAAATTTGTTCATATTTTGATTCTGAGTATTTTTTTTGTTCTTTTATTATCTTGTCTTTTATCTCTTTGTATTGGGCAAGGTAACATTTTCAAACTAAAAGTCACGATTGACTACATATATACAGTAAATATTTTCAAGGTTTTTTTTATCAAAATAGATGAAGAACGTCATTTATAAAATGCATTGAAGCTGAGAAGTATTACCTTCAGTGCACATGGGTTTGTGAAGGGTGGTTTTCAATATCTTAGCTTGTTTTGAAATAAAAATTTTTTTTGCATTTGTTGGAATATCTGATTCATTAAATAAACCCATTTTTTCAAGAAGACGATTTTTTTTCTTCTTCGTCTTTTCAGCTCTAATCAGCTGTAATTTAGCAAGATCAAGTGATCGAAGATGAAATTGATGCAATACGGGTGTCTCAGCGACAAAATCATTACCAATTTCAGCATCTTGAATATTTTCATTCAACTGAATACCTGAAATAATGTCAATAACAAATAAAACGTATGTCATACGCAATTCATCACTTTACTCACTTGAAGTATCTGTTAACGTTGATAACGATCGTTCATGTTCAGATAAATATTCTTGTATCGAAGAATCATCTAACAATATATCCAAGTTGAAAAACACTTTGGAAACACATAAACTAAACCTACCTTCATTCAAAATCGAAAGATATTCATTTGAAAGTAAGTTATCTTTATTATATTCATGCTCAAAACAGTTGTTGGACGAAATGGGACTTTCCTCTTCAAATAAATTTGCCTAAATAAGATATGAACATACTATATATATTAACAAAAGAAAGCATTTTTCTTACAACTGTATGATTACTATTGTTAACTTCACTAATATCATGACATGTATGTATTGGAGTCGATGAAATCACAATAGAAGATGAATGTGTAGGAGACGATAGCGTGTCATTGTCAGATACATGTGTTAAAATCTTGGGTACTTTACTATAACATAAGATGTAGGCGTTTTCATCACCCAGTACAGAATCTAATTTAACTGGTGTTACTAATTCATCATCAGCTTTGTACCAATTTCCATCAGGTGAAAGAACATAAGAAAAAACATGACCACTGGTTGCATATTCACCTACATGTACAACTACACTATTTAACTGATATAAATAACTACCGTCTTTATCATTTTCTTTGTTTGATTCTGTATTAATTTCATCAAAATACGAATCAAGAGTAAGTATTTCCGGATACATTATAAATTTATGAATTTTTCGAGTTACTTGTAGCATTAAATCATAATGAAACCGTTTGAAATGAAAAAAAACAACAGGTAATTGCTGAACAATTTTTAAAGTTTTCTTTGCTGATACTTGTTTTCTACAATGAAAGCATTCATATAAATCACCATTTTCTAATTCTTCAGTGCAGAAATATGCTGAAAGACTTCCACTAAGACTTGCATGTGAAGTTATCGGCAAAGACAAAATGCTTTCCCAAGTTTCAACAGATGATTGATTAGAACAAACTTTGCATGTAATTGTGGACAGTATATTTACACCAAATATACGTTGAATAGGATTTACAGATGAATTTATATTCATCACAACTTCATCGGTTTTCAAACATGAAATAAGATGATCAAATAAAAACAGTAGAAATTCCGATGGGTCTGCTTGGCGACCAAAGGTGAATACTGCAGATAATTCTTCTATGCTTTGACCAAATGATTCTGCAGTTGCATAAGAAGGAGCACCTGGTAAATTGTATATATTGTGAAGTTGGGGATGAATGCTACAAATAACTCGACGTAGAATACAAACAGAACAAAATTTGTTGGCAGCCATCAGCTGACCTGTAAAATGATAATAAAACTTATAATATTGATGATTTCCTGTAACTTCTTCGAAAATAGGCTCAGTAGAAATAAAGTACTTAATACAGTCTCTATAGGATCAAAATGTGGAAAACAAGTTAGCTATTGTTGCTAACCTATGAAAACTATTTTCATTAATATTATTTTGAAACATATTTCTTGATCATCGTCTATTCAGTTTTCTCAAACCTCAATAAGAAGTTACTATACGTATTTTCTAATAGAATTCTCCTCATATGAAGAAATAATGAATAGTGGTAGAATAAAACAAGTATGGTGGTCCTTTTCTCTCTCGCTCTCATCGCAATTAAAAACAATTGTCAATAGGTAAAAAATTTAGTTTCTCACAAAATGTTTGTTGAAGAGATTCTTGTCAATGACTAATAGTTATCATTTTCTAAAAATCGCATTATTCTCATATTCTTAGTCGATATAGATTTCTCTAATGTATCATTCTAAGATATACAAATATCACTTACGATGAACTGAACTTATTTCTGTTCAAGCATTAATATTTATGTTTTTTCTTTTTTATAAAACAGAAATAAGAGTGAGAATAATATTTTTTTTGTTTGTGATTAATCGTTTCTTCAAAAAGTAGAAAAATTGCGCAACATGAAAGAGATGAAACGATAAAAGGATAGCCGACGTAGAATAAGTGATAAGTGCGCAATTCTCATACTAACGAGATGAAAGAAAAGACATGCCTTCTACATATAGAATATAAACTATTATAACGTTGATTTTCATTCACATTCTTTGCTCAAAAATAAATAGTGACTATAAGTTATTTGAAATAAGGCACCTTGGTAGTTTTATACTGTTGATGCACTGAAAGCAGGTGTTATGTTCGTTTACAATAAACGTTTTCTTTAAATTTAAAATTAAGCAGATAACTAGACTTTTGCGCCAGGTTTTCTTTCTTGTTTAGAGTTTCTAATTGGAAAATTAATTGTAGATGCTAACTTTAAAGAACGATGACGATACTCGAATCCAAAATCTATGTATCGAGAAGACGAGAAAGATTAAGGAAATATTTGAAAAACCAACCAATATGTTAAACAGCATCTGATTTCATTTGTTAATTCGATGGTGTGCTAAAAGCATCCATTAAATCGTTTACGTTCTACTGACAGGTATATCCATCGCTATATGCTACAAAATAAATTGGATTACATCTTTTCCTTTCACACAGTTTCGTTGTAATTGAATTAATTATAGCCTTGTTAGTTTCATTAATGCTCAACTGAAACATGATTGATTTAAACTTAAGTTGTGATAATTCTTTTATACGCCACACTATCGCAATTAAAGGAAAAAATAATAGACATGATAACAATATATCACAAAAAAGTGAATATTGACTAAACAAAATCAATGTTTTACCGAATAAAATAATTCCTATGCACATACATGTCAAATGTTTTGCGTGAATTATAAATTTTTTTTTCTCAAAACGTACTCAAAATTAGCCAGTATGGTATGCATGTGATTCAAAATGTAAAAACGAAACTACTTGTAGAAATAGCAGTTGTCGAACGAGAAGAAATAAAAACTTTGCAATAGTTACTCAAAATTTCTATAACAGCTATGCTTAATAAAAGTAAAACCATAGATACGTTCCAAATATACTTATAGAATGAGAAACATTCTAAGTATTGACTACGAAACGTCAGTTTCGTATAACTCATTGAACACGCTAAAATTGTTTATTGAAAAAAACTGTAAAATGACGAGATAGAAACGAATGAACCGTTTGCTAAATACAGGATATATATATTCACATTCTTCTGCTCAATATAAAAAAAATGCATACTATGAACAATAAGTAAAATAACTAACAATGATTAGGAATTGAATTCTCTAACAACCACTGAACAAATGGAGCCATATTGGCTAAACATTGAATAATTGCATTAATATAACAAATATTTTTTGATTTTCCGAATTCATCATGATTGTTCAAACCACAACCAGGACCATTTAACATTATCCACCTCATTTTTAAATCAGATTGTGAAAATGCATGACTTGTATGATATGGTCTTGTGGATGATGCTAGAGAACAACTAACATGGCAGCAAGAAAAAATAAAAAAAATATTGTTACATTGTTCTTTTCGTTCAGGTGAAGTAGCGATGATTGGCTGATTTTCAATTGAACGAAATGGTGATTTATTCAATAATTTTAGTGTTGTACTTTTCTTCAAAAAAATGAAAAGAAAATACCGAGCATTTTCGATTATAGGTATCTTACTTCTACAGGTTTATCAGTATGTACAGCAGTTGTTTCTGAATCAATTTTTTTAAACTTTTTCCTTACATCACTCAAAAATATTGTTGCTATTTCTCTTATATTACCATTGTTTTGAACAGAACATAAAAGTCTAAATGGTACATGATTTGCAACAGCTACTAATGCATGATTTACTCCTTCATTTATTTCCTTTAAACATTTTCTTAAAGTTTGTTCTAATTTATCAGTTGATGCAATACCAAATCGTCTTTTAATATCTAATGGTTCACCTAACAAGTCGTTTTTTATTTGATCAATTGAAATACGATGCAGATGAGCAATAAGATCTATTGATTCTTCGTCTTCGAGTTCATTCCATGCATCAATAACTGCAGCTGCTCGATTTTGTACGTGTTTATAACGATGTTCAAGATGACCATTATGCTTAGCACCATTAACTGTTCTAATATTCGATCGATTCATGATTATTCTTTTTCACTGTCTAACGTATTCTAAAACATGTCATTGCTTTTTCGAAGAACAAACAATTCCAAAATATTTCATGCAAAAACTATTTCGAAAAAAAACAAGACCGAACATATAAAAAAACTGAAATATGGTTCACGACGACTCTTATTCTGTATTTAGCTTATATAATGCCGATGAGGGGTATGAATAAAAAAATGATATGCGTAATATGTGAATGCATAATGGATGTCGCATTGATGTACAGAGAAATGATTCGATGATGGTAAAACAAGGATTGAAAATTGATTGGTTCACTATTCTTACGTGAAGTGTGCAACATTTCTTCGGCTTACATGTTGTGCTCACTTCATACGACCTGGATGGACGCGTCTGTGTCACTTTTCTAATAATTCTATTGGTCCATTTTCTGTCACTAGCAGTTTAGCCAATAAGTATTCGTGATGATGACTAATCCCCTTCCTGTCTCTCTGCATTTTTCCTTTGCTTTTATAATTTGAAGCTAGAATTAGCTACCAAAAATCAAATTTTATTTGATAAAAACATACATAAACAATAATTATTTTATGCAATTTTTTTATTATTATATTTTATTTTATTGTATAGACGTTTTTCTTATTATTTTTTTTATTACTAACAAAAATAAGAAAAACGTCTATACAATAATTATTTTATAAATGTTTTTTTTATTATTTTTTTTTACTGTATAGACCTCTTTTTTATTATTTTATTTTATTGTAAAGACGTTTTTTTTTATTCTTTTTATTAATAAAAAAAATAAGAAAAACTGTCCATAAATTAAAACAAAAATAATAAGAAAATGTCTGTAGAATAAAATACAATAATAAAGAAAACGTGTATACAAAAAAATTGAAAAAATAATAAAAAAGCATTAAACATGTTTTTTCATTGTTTCGAGTTTATTTGAGATTAAAATATTCATGATAAACGTTAATTAATGTAGAAAAGAAGAAAAAAAATCGTATTCATTTTATATTGATTGTACAATAAAGCGCAGGCATCTAAATTGAAACTAATTAATTTTCTAAGGAAAAACGAAGTATTTATATAGAGTATAGTTTTTTCTTTACTCTCGCGTTAGTTCCAGGGAGAACTAAATTTAAATTTTCATGATCATTTTTTTTTCTTTCCTTCACTTTTGTCCATATTTTATCCTTATGTATCTAAGACACGCTACCGACACATATATCGACACGTGACGTATAAAAAATACAGTGTGTCAACACATGTGTCTCTAACGTGTCCTATTGACATGGGTTTTTTTCCCGATGAATTCGAATTTGGGTAGAAAACACTCTGGAATAGTTTATAGTTGGAATTGAAAGTCGTAAGAGCTACTGCCAGTACTGCGAATAAGCGTACGATATGGTAAGCTTTTCTTTTCATTTTGTATGCTGCCTACTGAAAATTTGAAGAATTGACGACAAATTTTTAGTCCTTTTTTCAATCATTTCATCGGAAAATGTATTTTTAATTGAATTAACTTCTCGAGTTCTACAGGACTGAGAACTTCTTTCAAAACTGAAAATTTTCTCCTTTTGTCTCACGCATATCTATGTATCTGCCTATACTTCAAATTGAAAAGCATAATTTCATTCGTCATTGTTCAAGAATCACTCACTTCTTTTTTTTCAAACGAGTATTTTTTTACATGATTGTTTGATTTCTATTCAACTTAACCTATGTCAAGAAAGTCTTCGTATAAAATATTTGCTCATTTTTCAGTCACTCAGAAACGACTAGTGAGTGTCAAAAGCAATTGGTAAGACTTAGAATTTTTCGCTCTTTCCGAATATGGGCTCGGAAATTTTGTGTTAGTTTTTGTTCGAAACTAATGAAGGAATCTTTGAAAGGCCTAAAAAAACAGTTTGGACGGAACGGGTGATCTGAAGTTTCTAGACGCAGTGTTTGTTCGTTTTCGGCTAGCTTGAAAATATTTGAGAAGAGTGAAAAACTATGGATTATGACCAGAATATTATGCTCTTTCCGAATATGGACTCAGAAATTGTGTGCCTGTTTTTCTTCGAGAAGGGTGAGGAAATCTTTGAAAAGCATCAGAATTGGTTGGGGCAGCAAACAAACAGGGTTTTTGCTAACTCTCATAAGTCCCTTTGCGAAGATCCAAAAAATTGTCGGAGTTGGTGGTTTTGTAGAGCGAACTTTTCTTTACAGAATGTGATATCGCACTAAGCTATAGTTTGAAGTAATAACCATTTTCTCAAAAACTACTTTCTAAGTAAAATAGTGCGTTTTGTAGAGTAAATTTTACTCTACAAGTTGATATATCAACAAAAGTTTCAACATTTAGTTTCGGATCCCAATAATGAGCATGTACGAAAAACATTTTCGTGCAAACTATTTTTTTTTAGCCTTTCAAAGATTCCTTCATTACTTTCGAACAAAAACTGACACAACATTTCTGAGCCCATATTCGGAAAGAGCAAAAAATTCTAAGTTTTACTAATTACTTTTGACTCTCACTAGTTGTTTTTGAGTGACTGAAAAATGAGCAAATATTTTGTACGAAGACTTTCTTGACATAGGTTATTCACTAAATTGTGAAGTCCCTTGAGTGTTGTAGTTCACATGAAGCTTGTCCGTTGGTAGGTTGTCTCGTATGATAAAAAAATACTACAAAAAAGTGAAAACAAAATATCCCTTGATATGTCATCCAAATACTTTGAAAACAGCATCAGAAAGTTCTCAGCATCGAAATCTAAAATTTTGATGCAATTATCTGTACCGAAGAATTGAGGTTTTTTATGGTAATATGACGCCGAGAAACACTGCATGCCTTATTCTCTGATTTTAAAACAAGGAACATTTTTGCGTTCGTATCTATAGGACTATACGTGCACTATTTCAAGATCGTAGCACAAACCAAAATAGAAGACATAAGAGTATTTTTTTTTCTCCGTTCTGCCATATGTGCGCTCGCATCATTGTTTGCAAAAACGTGTATAAAAGTCTCGTGTCAGAAAACGTGACAGAAGGGAAAAAACTTCGTCTGTTATGTCTGCACTCAATTGACATCCACACGCATATATAAATATATATTACGTGACATTATAGAATTACATCGAACGCTAAAGAAAAACAAAATTATATGTACGTTTTGTGCAAGTTATATTAAACAAAATGAAACCAAAACGTGTATCAGGTATTTTATTACATATAACCAGTTTACCGGGACCATATGGTATCGGTGATTTTGGTTCGGAAGCGTATAGCTTCATCAAAATGCTCTTTGAAACAGATCAAAAAGTATGGCAAATATTACCATTAACACCTACTGAAAATTGTTCACCATATTCTGGTACATCAGCATTTGCTGGTCATTCATTACTTATTAGTCTTGATAAATTAGTTGATATGAATCTGTTGTCAAGAGAAGATTTTTACGTATTATCATCATTTAATTTCGATGATCATTATGTTAAATTCAATCAAGTTACAAAATTTAAAACAATAATGTTGAAAAAAGCATTTAAAAATTTTCAAGAACAACAATATCGATTTAATAATTCATTAGAACAATTTATTCAAGAAGAGAATTATTGGCTCGATGATTATTCATTATATATGACAATTAAAGAATTACAAAACAATCAAACATGGTCACAATGGCCACATGGATTAAAATATCATGAAGAAGAAGCATTACAAGAAATACGTGAAACACAAAAAGATTTAGTGCAATATTATATTTTTATTCAATATATATTTCATCTTCAATGGTCTGAATTGAAAGCATATGCTAATGAACACGAAATAACAATTATTGGTGATATGCCTGTTTATGTTGATTATAGTTCAGCTGATGTATGGGCAAATACACATCTATTTCAATTAGACGAAGAAACATTATTACCATCGGTTGTTTCAGGTAATACTTGAATTTTGTTTCTTTCGAAATTTTTATTTAATCGTAAGAATTGAACAAAGTATTTTTTCATATTAAGCGAAAATATTCATTGAAATATAAATATACTACATCACATTAAATAAATTTATGTCATTTTGGTCAGAAATTTCAAAAATTGAGTAGATTATTTTTTTTTAAATGTGTTATCTGGAAGTTTGTGCGTTCAACATATCATTGTTTTAAATATAGAATCAGTAGATTAATACATTTGCATATTTCATATAATCATCATGTACAAAATTCAAAGAAAAGAAAATGTTTCAATTTTTTTCAAGTAATTCAAATAAAATATAATCAGAAAATTTAAAGTTTTTTTTTTTTAATAAGTTCTCATAAAAATAGCTACAAACCCAAAAATCCATTGAATTTTGAAGATAATTGTACCAATAATACGAGACATCATTTCTTTAGTTTTTTATCCATTCAATGATATGAGAACATTAGGCTAGACGCTCTGACCTCATTAACGATAGTAACTCACTTTTCTCTTTCTTCGCAATTCTCTCTCTGGTATATATGGCTGTGTTTTATTATGAAGTAGACACAACTGAAGTGATGGAATAGTGTAATGAACATCTATATCGGTCCATTTTGTCATTGTTGATCATAATAAAATACATTTTGAAATAGTAATGAAAAAGGACGTTCATCTGATCTCTATCATTTTCTTTACAATAACCATGACCTATATAGTAACTATGTGGTTACTCGATTTGAGATTACTTCTTTTTCTAAACTATCAGAATTAATAGCATCGAAGAAGTCTCATTTTAAAATAGAATATTTGAAATTATCTATTGATGACACAGATGCATATATTTTACCGAAGTTTATTCTGTATTAACGAAAAAGTTAAAAATTAATTCATTGATAATGATATTATGAAAATATATTATTATATTTTCTTTTATTTCAAACTAATACAAAAATGAACAAATGCCGAAAAACTAGAGATGCATTTGTATAAAAAAATTTTCTGCATGTTGTTTAGTTTTATTGACGACTAATTCGAATTTGTGATACTACTGTATTATATTTGAACACTAATGATTTTATGTAGTTTGTGAAGATCATGTCTTTATGATGTTTACCAATACAAAATTTCACAATTAAAACAGTTTTTTTATTCAACTATTAGTTTTTGTTCGTTTTAGTTACGTATACATATTTTAAAGTAACTGTTTATGGATCATTTAGGAATCAAATTTGATTGGGAGATTTTTATTTTTCAAATAAATTTACGATTTTTTTAAATAGAGAAAGTGCTACAGGCAAAACTATCATTTTTCTGGTGTCCATGGAAATGTTAGTAAACGAAAATACCTTATAGATCACTAACTTTAAAGTAGATAGAGTTTATTTTCTGTGGATTTAATTCTTATTTTTTTTTCTACGATTATTAAGATGAAGTATTTGATTATTATGTAATAATATTTTTATTTTAGACGCATAATTTTACTTTTTATTATTTAGTTGTAACTTTAATTTAGATAATATATTTTCATTATAGTATTGTCAATGAAATCGTTTTTAAACTTATATAAAAAATACTTTTTGAAATTTTATTAGAAAAAATAGCTTTAATTTCTCTTGTGTTGAATAACGAAATTACACGTTCTATCTACGAAAAAAAAAGTTATTCAAAAGACATCCGTCATTACTATGATATAACATGGATATTAAGAAGTAATTCTATCGAATATATGACATATTTACAGCGACATTCTTCAAAACAATTTTAACTACTTGTTTTTCTTCATGTAGAATAAAACATTGAGATATAAAAGTCGACAAATTCTCCCTTTTGATTTGCCTGAGAAAACACAACAACATGCCAAAATAGACAAAATTACCAACAAAAAATTGTTTTTTCAGTTTTTTCTTATATTTTTTGTGAGTCTGTGATTTCTCTTTGATAGTAAAACTATAGGATACCTTAAAGCACGAAAGTTAATAAATTGACTATGCTCGATATGTAAGATAGAAACGACGTATTCCCGTATTCAACTATAGTGAGAGTGAAATGGAAGTACGCGAAATATAGCAAGAGAACGATTGACGTACGAGAGTACATCGATATCTTCTTGGATTTAGGTCTAGAATTTTCTTAGTTATAAAATCGTACTTCCATTATTACTTTGTGTACTACCGGAGTACATGGGATACGGACGTATGCTGTTTTTTTCTTCCCCATTGTCTACACGACTCATAAGATTAAAATCGATTTGAAGGATGTTCATGTAAATGTATCACATATACAGTGAAAATATTCTAAGATATTTATGCATAGAAATTTTTGTTTCGATACCATATTAGGGAATCTTCGCCGATTGGTAAAAACCGATAATTAGATCAATGGATTTAATCTGAAATGAGTTGTATGTGCTAATGATCGGTTTATTAAAGAAGAAAAGCATTGAATATTCGCAAAGTCTGAGATATAAATATGTAAGGATCAAGCAAATTAAACGCAATCTATGATCAGATAGAATTTCCATTAAATAACTGTAGCATAAAGAGCAATGTTACGAATAAGAAAAAAAAAACTTAAAGTTTTCGATATTGTACCAAAGAATAACTAATTCTAGATGGATCAGTATTTTTATTTGAAAATATAGTGTACGATTACGTATGTACAATTTAAAAGAAAAGATCTCAAGTCGGAATGTACTTCGACAGTAGCAAACTAAGGTGAATTATAAATATTTCGCAGATTCATTAGTCTTCATCAACAATATATTCGAATAATCCGATTCAAATACGATTAAAATTCTAAAACTATTTGTTTTTTTCCTATCCTTCTTGTTCTCGTTGATTTGCTCATAATGATCTAAAGGCAGCTGATTAACAATGAATAGATCAAAACGGCAGAAAGTTGATAACTTCAAACGAAATCGAGGTTAATAAGAAAATTTAAGTGTGTGAATATAAAACTGTTAAGAGAACATTCTCAATAGACATGCTTTAGCAAACATGAAACAATAAAAAAATGTATATAAGAAGATTAACCTATTATGACCAATATAACAGTGTCATTTGAGGCATCTTCGAATTTCATATAAGGTTTTGAAGTTCTAACAATGAAGAAGATATCTCACTATGATCTCACTGCGATAATGAGTTCAATTATTTAATTGTTTCTTTTTTCATAACTCGAAACAAGTGTTTTTTTTTTCTTCTTTGTTCAGGATTTCCACCAGATGATTGTAGTGCAGAAGGTCAAAACTGGAACATGCCTATTTATGATTGGAATAACGAATCGAGAAAACCTCAAGTATTTCAATGGTGGATAAAACGTTTAAAAAAAGCATTACAAACTCTTGATGTTGTACGAATTGATCATTTTCGTGGTCTTGAATCATATTGGTCAATACCTGTAGATGAAAATTTTGTTCCATTCAAACCGGTAGATGGTGAATGGGTAAAAGCACCGTAAGTACCATATATATCGTACAACATTATTTTAATACTTGTCGTTTGTTTTTATTTGTTAATTAGAGGTGTTGATTTTTTTAATGCTGTTTTCAAAGCATTAGGACAACATTTACCTGTTATAGTTGAAGATCTTGGTAGTTTAACAAGAGAAACATTTGATTTACGTGATCGATTCAATTTAACTGGCATACGAATACTTCAATTTGGTTTCGGTTTTTATCCAGATAATATGTATCGTCCACATAATTATATACCAAATTGTGCTGCATACACAGGCACACATGACAATCCAACAGCAATTGGTTGGTGGACAAAACATGCTGAATATTATGAAAAGAGAGCATTTGTAAATTATATTAAATCTCCAGAAGGGTTTGACGAATACGATAATGTTGACGATAAAGATAATGGTATGATATATCATTTGAATTGGCATATTCATTGGTATTTTATAAAAATGGTCATGGCGTCAGTAGCCAATATTGCTATTATTCAATTTCAAGATCTACTCGGTTTAGATGATGAGGCAAGAATGAATGATCCATCATTACGTAAGTAGTTTAGAGTTGGAAGTAGTAGGGTTGTTTCCTTACCGGTCGGTATATTAGCATGCGTCGTTCTTCTTCTTTTTTTTTCTAACCATATAACAGTTAAATTAACCCCCCCTAGATTAGTTATATATATGCCTCATAATTATTACAGTCATAGTAAAAAAAAAGCAGTTTCACGATCATAATGCTTTTCACTATTTATTTTCATGTTTTCTCTTTTTTGGCATCTATCAGTGGATAGAAAACTTCATAAGACTACATAGTCTATATTAATGTTGTGTTTTAGTTAACTAATCTTTAGAAATCGATAATATTTATTAAATGTATACTTAATCTACCTTCCATTCTTTATTCGTTTTTTTTAATTCTTTTGTCTGTAGGAAATATATGTTATAAATCGTAGAAAATACAAGAAAACCTATGAAAAACTATAATGCTGAACAATTATCCGGTTTTGTTTAATAACATGACTTCATATCAAAGTGAATTGAGATAATATAGTAAGAATAGTCTGATGCATATTACCGCACCCGTATAATCTTTGACATTAGTAAAAAGCTTTTGATTTGCGAAAAAAAAAGAAAAAAGAAAAAATGCAAACCGATCGGCTACCGTTAACGATTATAACTCTGAAGATAGTTCCTATTAGCTAAGTGATGTGATGCTTGACTCATTATTAGCAAAGTTCTATTTTCTTGACTTGTACTATTGAAATATTGGTTCTACAACTTCCTTGAACTTTTCTATAAAACGAACATGATCATAGAATCATATTTGTATAATGGTAGACTCTATATGTCTGAAATTGTACTTTGAATGTATATTTAATAGTAATGAATTCTCTCTTTTCTATTCTAGCATCAAATGCGGGTGATGATTGTCCACAAAACTGGAGTTGGCGATATCAATGGCCAATGGTAACAGAGCATATGAAATATAAACTAAAACTTTTTACAAAAATATTTTATCGATCAGGTGAAATTAAGAAATAGAAGAGTCTGTATATATAATCAAGCCATTTTTCTTTAATCTCTGATATTTTAGTATCTATATGAGTATTGATTCATTCATTCAAATTTTCATCCTTTTTTTTTCCAATTATTTGTCAGTACTAATTGCTGAACGTTTTTAATTGAAGTAAAACAAAGTGTTGTTAAAGTCATGTTTTTGTTTTTTAATACAAGAAGTATTCTCTTTACTTGTAAACGGTTCATTTAGAATTACAATGTCTGTTTAAATGCTTTCTTATTTGTCTTCAAGAATAACAATGAAAAAAATACAATACGAATTTATATTAATATAGAGATGGTAGCGAATATTATGTCAGATATTATTCAATAGAGACAAATGATAGTAGTAATCCATATGTTTTCTTATTGATTAGATCAACGAATGATATGGAATAGATCATTGCTTGTGTATAATCGATTGAAATTAGTTTCCGTGGCTACATATCTAGCAGACTTCAAGAATAATTTACATTATAATGAATCTAAAGAGGAAAGAGAAAAATCTCTTATAATGGTCGATATCACATTATTCAATCACAGTAATACATTAGCCCGAATCAATGCATGTGACGTGTCTGTGGTAATGTATTGTATTACATTATTATACATTGCTAATACTCTATTTTATGTGTATAGTCCTGAGTCAGCTGTCCTATAAGAAGACACGAATTGTGCTAGTATGATCCTTTTGAAATATGAAAGTACAGCATGATACGGCTCATGGTTTTCAAAGGAAATATCAATCCTTTCATTGCTCGCTATCACTAACTTTATTTTCTTCAATAACAATTGTTTTGTTGAAGAATTTATGCTCTGCTATATAAAATGGTATTGTAAACATTTTTTACTTATGCATATTCTCCGAAAGATTTAATCTGATGTGCTTTTCTCTTTCATAGCGAACATAGTCAATCGATAGTAGTCAATAAATTATTGCTAATGTTTCTAAAATATTTGATGATTTAAATAAAAAAAAAATGAATTTTACTTTTTCAATAATATAAATTTCCGAATCCACGAATTCGCTTGATATAGTGCATTTTTTATAGTTATTTGAAATTAAATAACAAATATTGATCGTTAGAAATATTAACATCATTATAGTTATTTTTTTCAATGCGTTGAAATTTTCGACATACGAAAATGTATAGATTTCGTTCATCATATGTGACAATCAATGGCTTACAAATATTTACTCTTCTGCTCAGTAGTACCCATCATCAAGATATTGAATATTCTACAGCAATTACGGTGAAGTTCGAGGAATTCAAAGCATTTTACATTGAGAATGGTTTGAAATACTATGGCACACAATCCTACTGAAAGATTTACACAGATCGACACAAACAATTCTAAATCAGAAGCTACAAACATGTGAGTTTCACTTGATTTTTTTTTTGAATTTAGAAGCGTTCAAGGATAATAAAAATATTTCTTGTTTAATTATATACTTTATTTGATGGTTCATCAATAGTTTTTTATTTAGCGGCGTAAGAAATTACAGAGGTCATTAAGACTTCCATAATACAAAATTTTTTTTTTTGTGAATGACTTTAGCTAGCGGTGCTAAACAATTCTTTGTGCATGATACATTCGAAATAACTATTTCTTTTTTGCTGGATATTGATCGCCATTGACTGCCATAACAAACATTGAGTCATCAACTTATACTGCTGTAATTATAAATTTTTTAACATTGGCATGTAAAAGTGGTTGACATTTGTCAACTGTTGTAAATACATCAATTGATTCAATGATATTGGCCCTATAGAATATTTGCTGGATCTTTTCTAAAAATGAAAACAAATGAAGTATTGAAATTGTTTTATTTCAAATGCTTATTCCCTGTAGACACTCATTTCCTTTCTATTGATAATAATTGATAATTATCTAATATTCGTTTCGTCATTGTAAATTTCAATCATCGTTTCTTGCTTATCAACTTCCATATGAACACAACAAGACAAGTTTGATTTATTACATAATACAAATGAAATTCATAGATGATCTGTTTTTCCATGTTTAGAAATCGATGGACTTACAGACTATCAGAAATTCATTAAAATATGCATTTTCTATATAGTACACCGTAACAAAACAAAAGATGGTAATAGTTAGTTATATAAACTAAGATTGAATAATTTTTGTGGAATAATAAATGCAAAGAACAGCATTAATTTCGTGAGAGCCACAATGATAATTTATTTATTACATAGTTCGACAAAATAATGTCTAAAAAGTTATTCGTCTAGAGAATCATATTTTTATTGATTTGCTATAGTACATTGAACAGAAAGTTTGAATTCTCTATCATAAACTACTTAGTATGTAGACTCGGGTACTCTATAGATATACTATTCAAAACGTTAGTCAATCTGTTGAATTATATATAGACAGATTGAATCAAACATTCTATTAAATCTTACGAATTTTCATCATGAGGTATTTATCAAAACAAGATATCAATTTTTTTCTTATATTTCTTGTTAATGCGGAGATGAGGTGGATAGGACTGTTGAATAAAAAGATATTCATATCGACCCCATATTTATAATAGAGCTTTCTCGATTCTCAACCATCATAAAACAGTGTGGTGTCTCACAACAATACGTTTCGATTCGTTGTAAACGGCAAAGAAAATCGAAAAATGATCACAAAAACTGTCGTGATTTATTTAGACATTAGAAACAAGGTTCAAAATGTGTTCACATAAAAAGCATCGATCTTATGTAAAATATATCATAAGTTTTTCAAATCAAACAGTCATGTTTTGAGGAAATTGATTTGAAACGGTGAGATATTCTGTTTATTTCGACTAAAATACATATAAATATAAAATATAAAGAATACAATCGATACCGAAAAATGCATATAATGAATATATCAATAAAGAGGTAACAAATTAGCAGACAGAATGGTTAATGAATTCCTATATAGTTAATAAGGAAAACTCATTCTACATGAAAGTTCATATCACAGCTTGTTGGAATTGTATTGTTCTATCCATAACGTGCTGGGCACACTGCAATCTGAGGATCAGGTCCCGGAGGACATACAGCAATCCGAGGATCAGGTCCCGGAGGACATACAGCAATCCGAGGATCAGGTCCCGGAGGACACACTGCTACCTGAGGATCAGGTCTTGATGGACATACTGCAATTTGTGGATTCATGCCACTTGGAGCTAGAAGAAAGACAAATTTTATCGGAAACCATTATTCGAAAATAAAATATAACAGTGAATATTACCATTATCTTCACTTGATGGGTCGAAATCAGCCATTTTCTATTTCTTTTCTATGTGAATGATGTGTCGATGATGATGAAAAATAAGAATGTGAAAGCGAATGTTATTCGTTTGCTTATAAATATGTGTGTAGTACACTTGGCCATGCATGGATGCACATTGTATTTAAAAAAATAAGGGAGCTTGAAGAGAGATACCTATATTCTTTTTTGTAGATACCGATGGAAGAAATATATGGGGTGATTCAATGAAAATAGGACACTTTATTTTTTATTTTTCTTCACATAAACCCAATCATACCTTCTATATTTCTAATAACAAATGTACCGTGAAATTTTCTACAAGAATACATAAAAACATTCGATTTCAAATATCACTGTGAAATATGAATCGAAAAATGTTGATAAGGTTCAACATGATCAAGGTTCTAGAAGAAAAGATCAGATTTCGTTTGTTTTATTTATTGTCACTTCCCTATATAAGAAATGTGAATCATCTGTTTTGTAGAGCTTGAAAAGCTCTATCCTTCAAATATAATCCACATCTTTTGAATCACAACGTGGAGCGAAGGATGAGTTATTTTATCTCTAGATTTTGAAAAAAGACTGATCTTTTTCACCGATCATGTGGGAGGTGTCGGAGAATCGTTACATGAGTAAATTAGAGAATAATTCTTTGATCTATTTTGTTTTATTTTAAAGAGACATGATTCACGCATCATCTCGAAATTTGAGAATCTTGATATGCTTACCATTTCAGATTAAATTATAAGACGAAGCTAGCTTTTGGTTATTTTCAATCGTCTATTAAAAAAGGAAATATGGCACACTCGATACCCATACTAAATCCTACACTCTTTACAAAAATTTAAAGAAATAATGCAAGGTCAGAAACTTCAAACAATGAATTCCATTTGGTTTCTTTGAATTCCATGACTGTCGAATTTTTTGGACAGTGGACCTATCTCGCAGAATACACGTAAATTTGAATTAACCTAAAGAAAAAAAAATTAAACTCGTTTTAATTCATATTACATATATGAAAATGATAATATAAACTAAAACTGTAGGGCATCAGATAGAAAGATGGTCTTACTAAGATTAAAAAAAATTTAACTGAATAAAACTAATAAATCAATGTCCGTAATCATTTCACAGCATTGCTTATGTTGATTTTTCATGATCTTTCTCAGCAATATTCCTTTTAGGGTCAATGACATGATTTTAATAATAATATTCATTGTCATACCTAACAACAAAACTATTGTATCTCACAGAAAAAAATATGAAATATATAAAGACATATCATGAAATTCAACTTCGTCATCAGTATAAATCAAAATATTTGTTCATGAAGCATTGATAATTTCTTTAATTATAACACAGATTTCTTCATGTTTAACCTAAACAATAAATTTTATTGAATGAACTAAATAAAAATAAAAACATAACTTACACCTTCACTGAATTAAGTAGTGAGAACAACAACTGAAACCTTAGTTATTGGAAGAGGAAAATTCATACTAGTTAATTTTTGAATTCAAGTCAGAAATTACTTTTCTGAACTAACTACATATTAATATAATCATATTACACATTCAAGATACGAATTTAACCTATAGAATAATATATTCGTGGATTTCTCAAAGCATATTGCGCAAAATATTCGGATTCTATATCATAGATCAGATGTAGACTCGAATACTATACATATACTATTCAAAATGTTAGTCAATCTATTGAATTCTATCAAATGTTACGAATTTATCAAGAGGTATTTATTAAAACAAGATATCAACTTTTTTTCTTATATTTCTTGGTTAATGTGGAGATGAGATGAATATGAGTGTTACATAAAAAGATATTCATACCCACGGCATATTCAGAATAGAGCTTTCTCGATTCTTAACCATTGTAGAACAGTGTGGTCTATCACAAGAATGCCTTTCGATTCATCGTAAATGACAAAGGAAATGAAACAATAATCACTATAACTGTCATGATTTGTTCAGACATTAGAAATAAGGTTCAAAATGTCTTCAAATTAAAAACATCGATCGTATATAAATATATCATAGTTTTTTTTTTAATCAAACAGTCATATTTCAGGAAATTGATTTGAAGCAATGAAATATTGTATTTATTTTGACTAAGATATATAAAAATAACAATAATAAAGAATACAATCGATACAGAAAAGTGCATATGATAAGTACATCAATGAAGAAATAAAAAACTAGTTGATAGAATGTTTATTGAATTTTTGTATAATTTATAAGAAAAATTGGCTTTAATTGAAAGGTTATATCAAAACTTATCCGAATTGTATTGTTCTATTCAGAACGTGGTGGACACACTGCAATATTAGCATCAGGTCCTGGAGGACATACTGCAATGTTGGCATCAGGTCCTGGTGGACATACTGCTACGTGAGGACCGGGTCTTGATGGACATACTGCAATTCGTGGTTTCATGCCACTTGGAGCTAGAAGAAAGACAAATTTTATCGGAAACCATTATTTGAAAATAAAATATAACAGTGAATATTACCATTATCTTCACTTGATGGGTCGAAATCAGCCATTTTCTATTTCTTATTTATGTAAATGATGTGTTGATGATGATGAAAAATAAGAATGTGAAAGCGAATGTTATTCGTTTGCTTATAAATATGTGTGTAGTATACTTGGTCATGCACGGATGCACATTGTATTAAAAAAATAAGGGAGCTTGAAGAGAAAGACCTATATTTTTTTTTGTAGATACCCATGGACAAAATATAAGGGGTGATTTAATGAAAATAGGACACTTTATTTTCTATTTTTCTTCACATAAACCCAATCATACCCTCTGTTATTTTTAATAACAAGTGTACCATGAAATTTTCTACAAGGATACATAAAAAACATTCGAGTATAAAGATCAGTTTGAAATATGAATCAAAAAATCTTGAAAATGTTCAACATGATCAACATTCTAGTAGAAAAGATCAGTTTTCGTTTGTTTAATTTATTGTCACTTCGCTATATAAAAAAATGTGAACTATCTGCTTTCTAGTGCTTAAGAAACTGCATCCTTCAGATGTAATGGACACCTTTTGCATCACAACGTGGAGCGAAAGATAAGTTCTTTTTTTTCTAGATTTTGAAAAAAGACTGATCTTTTTCACCGATCATGTGGGATGTGTCGGAGAATCTTTACATGAGTAAATTAAAGAATAATTCTTTGATCTATTTTGTTTTATTTTAAAGAGACATGAATGATGTACTCTATCGAAATTTGAGAACCTTCACATGTTTTTTGTTTTCAATGAAATTTGAAAATTAATTTAAATATTAGTCATTTTCAAACATTCATCAAAATGGGATTCGGTGAGTGTGGAGTGTGCTTGAGAATAATTTCGTTTTACACTTACATGAACAGTCACAACCAGATCTATTTCCTTTTTCACTTTCAGATATATACCTCTTTTTTAGTGCATATTAAAAGATATTTCTATCCACTATACAGAAAATGCATGATCACGGTCTAATACGAATGTGAAACATATACCTTATTTAAACTTTGCTTGAATTCAAGAAAAAAAAGTAGTTAGTTTTATTTTAAATGGAGACTGAGAGCTAAACATATGAGTTTCTTTTTTATACAAAAGTAAGATTTGGACAGGACACCAAGCCATTACGTATATGTTTTTATGTTTCTCTATTGCAATCAATTCGTTTCATACTTCCTAGAAGTGTCAAACTTGATTGTTAAATTCAATACTTGAACTATTTCGAGACAGGCGACTTTTGTGTGTATTTCCGTGAGTGCTTGAATACTTCAAATCCAACTTTTCAAATTTCAACTATTCAATAATTAAATTTAACTTTTAAGTTTGACATATATATCAGAAGTGTAGTCACTATTAATATAAACGTTTTTTTTTAAATGATTATTGCTAAAGAATTGTTTAGTTAGTTAAAATAAAGAATCAGTTAGGATATCAAAACACACGTTGTATAAGTCATTCTAAATCAATAAAATGTTTAATGTTTAATGTAATTTTCATTGTACATAAGTACTTTCTTTGCTCATATATTTAATTGTATAATTACTGAGTAGTTTCTCTAGATCAATCATTTCTTGTAATTTTTGAATCGATTTGTCATTTACTTTCCGAACGTAAAGACAATGAAGAGAGATGACCAATACATTTAGTATTAACCGGTAAAATAGATCGTAAAAACAATTTTCGGTCGATATATGTTGTACAGGGTTGTGCATAACCTTTTGCTAGGGGGGTAGCGTCATTATTTCAAGTTGAATACCTAATGAATTTTATACCAAATTGAAGAGCGTCGGAAACTGGATTTATTAGTACTAAATAGTAAGAGTTATCAAAATATGTTAATGTGGAACTTACGAAATTTTCGGAATTTTATGCTTTTTTTGACCATAGAAAATTAAGGCGCCAGCAATTCAAATATATAGTAAGATATTTTCTTTTGATATTTTTACATGCTTCGATAGAGCTCGTCAAGCTCTACAAAACTGTATATATCAGAATTTTTTTNGTAAATTCATCTTTCTTCATACCTAATTTTTTTAAAAGATACCGGAAATGTCGGTTGTTCAAAATTAATCTCAGGTTAACAGGTTACGATATGGACAACCTGTAACCTGCCCTGTAAAAATTTCATAACCTGGCCCTGCCCTGCCCTGCTATTTTCGCAGCCTGCCCTGTCCTGCCCTGTCAGGGCAGGGCAGGGCAGGGCAGGTTACCTGCATCCTGCAGAGCTCTAAATAGGGCATGTTTTTCTTTTGTTTCGCTTCTTATTCTACCTTAAAAAAAAACTCATCATTATCCATAGTTTCTCTTATCTTTTCATGGTTAAGTTCAAAATTTATTTTAGTTAAATGTAAGTGAAGAAACAACAGCTTGTTTAATACATGCAATAGAAAACAATTCGAAAATCTCAACAATTCTTTCAAATATATCTGGTATTGAATATTATATTGAAACAAAAATTTTTGAAAGTAAATAAAAAAAATCAATTTTTTCTTTTCTTTGGTTTTTTAATGAATCCTTTTTTTTTGTTATTTGAATTAGATTCCCAAATATCATCAATTCTTGTAATTCTTCAATTACTTCGTTCACTTTTTATTCTTCATATTAATCGACAACAAACAAAAATGTCAATAAATGATGAAGAAAATGATGAAGAAACTATTTGTCGAAATATTAGTAGACTTACATTTAAATTCATTACACGTATTTTTCAACAAGTAAATTGAATTTATTCAAAAAAAAACTAAAATTCTTTGCGTATTCTTTTTAAGGGTAATATCAATAAGTTAATATTAATGGAATGTTTAACTGCTTTACAAACAACACTTTGTTCATTATCAAGTGAAAATACTCGAGAGAATTCACTTTCATTAAATGATTTAATTAATGAAATGAAAATGATGGTTGCTACTTATCAATTAGCTGATACATCCATTGATACAGATATGAGTGAATAAGAAAAAAAATCAACTCGTTTGTTTCCTTTTGTTTGAACAATAATGAAAGAACATGTTTTCTTGTATATATAAACTAACCTTTTTTTTATTCGATGAAATGAAATTTTGAAATCAATAAAGTATGATTTTATGATGAACAAGAATCAAATGTAATTATTTAGACGTTTTGAAACCAAAAGATTTGTGTAGCATAAGGATTATTTCATCATTTATTGTTTCGATGGAAGAATACGCAGACATGAAGCTTGAAGATGTTTCTACTAAAAAGTCTGTTTGCAAGCATGAAATGCTTCTAGGTAACGAATTATCTGTTCTTTCGATAATCATAGGTTCCACTTTTAATACAGAGTATATGCAAGAGGCTTATGTGTGTCTACTATTAAGTATAGACATGATAAACACATCAGCTAACTGACAAAACTGTTACAATTCTCATACGAATTCAATAGTCTACAATACCTATTGAATTACTATCAAATGCCATTTTGTATGTTTCAACCAGATGAAAACAAGAACCCGAATATGCACATGTACATGCTCTTTCTAATTGATTATCGTTCTAGGATAGGAAAGTGTTTTGAATTAAAAATCATTGATAAGATCTTTGGTTCCTTTTCGATTAGTTAAAAACTGATTGTCTAATCGACAAACTTCAGCTAACCCTGTAACGTCGAGGTTACTGTCAAGATAGGGACGATTGATAATTGACTTACTTGTGGAATCATTGGAAGCTAAGCCTACACTATTTGTTGCTTAGAGTTTGCAAAGAAGAGTGAGTAATATAATGAAACTTTTGTCATTGACAAAGTCATAAACATGTCTAAAAATGAAATGTACCTCAATTATTTTCTCAATAAACAATTTTCAAACAGAACACTCGTTTATAATTATTGAACAAGTTCGAAAATTTGTTCAAACAAAAAATATAATCTATAGAAAACGGTTTCTATTTCAAGAAGCTGAACTGTATTTATCCAATAATGTGTACTTGCAAATAGATTGGTGATTGAGAGTTCAATATGAGGCTGATTCCGCTATTATCTAGTTGAATCGCAGTTATATGAACCATTGATTTACTGCTTTTGTTTCGCAACTTCGCAAACAATATCTTAAATGCTTTGAGCGATTCATTTTTAAGTAAACTAACCCAAATGAACACCCGTTATAATTTTCATCTTGGTATCATGCCAACAAGATGATAAACAAGATAGTCAAATATAAGACTGAAATTATTTGCCTTAAAAGATGTATACATCAGAAGAATAAGACTAATTCTTAAATAAATAAACAAGAATATATTTACAAACAAATATGCGATGTGGCAGATTTTTGTCTATACCAAACTAGTTGATTTTACAGCCGATATTCACTTCGATAAGTTATTATTTTCAATAAAACGAAGAGAAAAATGCTTCTTGGATCTTCTGTAAAATCAATATAGTTCGACGAATGAATGTTATAGAAAGATCGGAGATTTCTGGACTTGCTTAGAATCATTTGCTCTATTAAATAATTTTTTTTCGCAATAGCTTCGCCTGGAAACTAGAAAGCTCGTTTTGGGAGTCTTGGTTTTTCACAGACCTTTATTCAAGTCGTTTTTCTGAAGTATTCGAGCCTGTCAAATCTGATAGAGAATCCTTTTAGATGCACAAATGCTTTTTTAAATTTTTCCTGGCTATTACCATCAAGAAGAAAACTTACAAATATGACTCTTCTAAACTTATGTCTGTCACTCCATATAGTTTTCTATTAAATGTTTTTACTCATATGATTGATAGCCCAGCGCTCAATGTTGTTTATGTTCTGTTATGCATGAATGAATTGGATAAAATGAAGCATCAAAGAATTACTTTTCTTTTTTCTTTTTTGATATATATTGCATCATACATTAATGTAAAAGGGTGAGAAAATAATCATCGATCCCTTATTTCTGTAAGATAGTATTTTTATCGCAATTGGTTCATGCCATTTACCAACAATTTTGATATCGAAATGGACTCTTCAATAATTCACTTGACTATCTATCAAATATTGATCAATCTAAAACTTTTAATGAATAGTTCGTATGAGAATATTTAGTCTAAGGCAGTTACATAGATTGTAGGTGGCAGATACTGATATTAAACAGTCAAATTGATTATTGTTCATTAATTGAATAGAGAAGTTAAATAATATAGTTCAATATTTATTAAAAAGTAATCAAAATATATTTCATGGCATGAATATCATCAATCTATCAAAAGGTAAGTAAGTTCAGACATAAATTTTTTATTCTCTTTTTTATCTATAAAGTTCTGAATAATTTTGAGAACATCTGTCGCATCGTCGTTCTAATGCAAGAGTGAATAAGTATTATTGCTACTTAAGATATTATAAATACTGCACCATTTGCTGCATCTTATTAAGAAAAAGTGCAAACTTTTTCTGAGGTTACCGGCCAGTGCTACTATAAAAATAGAGTCAACTTCACTATTGATTATATCATCGAAAATAATCATGAAAAAATCTTTATATCTCGCTGTGGTAAGCTATTTAATTACCATTCAAGATTATATATTGTTATTTTTAGCTATATTTCGTCATTGGATTGACATTAGCCAATCCCGGTAGTTTCCTTTTGTCGATTTTTGGTTTTGGTCAATCTTTCCATGCTCGTACTCCAGCAAACATCTGTGAAAATACTACAATAGCCAACTCATATCTTACTCAAATGCTTTCTCTTATTAGTAATCTTCAAGCGAATTCATCGTATAATTCAGTTTTACAACTAGAAATGGTCAATGTTGTTTCATATTTACAAAATACAACGAATCAAGCATTGTTATCAACGAATTGTACAACTTTTGTGACTAATTTAAAGGCAGCTAAGTCAGCAGATGAAGCAGCTGAACGTACAAGAGAACAAATTGCTTCCGATATTCAAAGACAATTCAAACAAGTTGCACATAATGCTACTGGGAGCAATAATCATAATGAATTAGAAGATAGTGATGAAGACAAACACTATCACTTTTAAATTTTTATCAATTTTGCTCATAAGAAAACAACAAAAATAAAAAGAAAGTGATAATAGATTTTTCATGTACATTTGTAACAAGTGCTATTAGCACATATGAACGTCAGCTTGTTATGATGAGGAAGACAACAGTACCAATTCCAGATCTTTGGCTCGCACACTGATTGATTGATTGAAATAATTGTCCATAAAGTTGTTGTACTTTTGAAATACAGCGCGTCTCAATTGATTTCTCCCCTTGATATTTTTCTGTTTTTATTGCTATACTTCTTTTATTTATTAACCTACTATATATAGGAAGAAAGCCCGGAATGCGCTGCATGTTTTGGTATATTTACATTAAACATCAAATGCAATTTAAAGTGAAAAAGATGTATTAGAAAAAAAGTGACATTTTTTTCACTACAATACCTGGTGTCCAAAATGTTGAAACAGTTTTTATTTCGCATATATCTCGGCTTTGGTAAATGATAATATCTTGAATTTTTTTCCAGAAGATGCGCCGTGAAAAGCTCTACGAAAGCCGTACGATCGAATTCCTTTTTGCCTGTTCTGATGGTTTTTCTTATACTCAAATTGAACAACTTACATGGCAGTGTCACTTCCCATCATATAGAAAATATTTTGAGGACTTTTCTGATTCGCTATAGGATTTTATCTATACAAGTTTTGTAGAACTTTCGACGGCACATCTTTCAAAAACATATTCAATATTCCATCGTTTTCTCAAGTCAAGATACATGCAAAATAAGAAATCTTTCAAACATTTTCAATATGATGGACAGTGACACTGTCATGTAGGTTTTTCATTCTGAGTATAAGAAAAACCATTGGAACAGGCAAAAAGGAATTCGATCATATAGCTTTTGTAGAACTTTTTACTGCGCATCTTCTGGAAAAAAATTCAAGATATTATCATTTGCCAAAGCGAAGATATACGCGAAATAAAAAATGTTACAACATTGTGGACACTGTAGTAAAAAAAATGCCACTTTTTTTCTAATACATCTTTTACACTTTAAATTGCATTTGATGTTTAATGTAAATATATCAAAACATGCAGGGCGTTCCGGGCTTTCTTTCTATATATGGTAGGTTAATAAATAAAAGAAGTATATCAATAAAAACACAAAAATATCAAGAGGGAAAATCAATTGAGGCGCGCTGTAGATTCATTTCAAATTGACTAAATAAATAAGGCTATTGTTTAGATAGACTTTTAGTAGTTGTAATTCTATTACGCAGCATTATTTTAGTATTCTTAGAAGCTCTAGCGGAAACTTTTTTGGCATATAATGTTCTTTCTATCGATAGTATTCAGTATAAAGATTCAATGAAACACTAATTTTTCGACTATTGTTAGAATTGACTGTATGAAAAGTCGAAAGAAAAAATATCGAAAGTTTCCATTGAGCAAGACATTTTTAATTTTTAGTACATGATCAACATAGTAACATACATAGATCATTTTCAAATCAAAAGATAACAAAAAAAAAGAAGAAGAAGAAAGACATAATAGTATCATTTTTTTCCCATTTAGGAACTGTAAATGAAAAATCATCTAAATATTCCATTACATTTATAAGACTATCATATCATCGTTCACCAGGTTTATCAATATGATGTTTACTATTTCATGAAATTCATGCATATCTTTTCTTTTTCTGAAGGATGGTAATGTTCACCAATCATTTTAATAAATTAATCATTCATATTTGTATGAATTTTCGCTGAACTTTCAATACATGTACATATCCAATATTTGGTAGTCGTTGTTACTTTACGCAATTTTAAAAACTATTTATCTTATAGAAGTAAAGATTTTTTTCCGACTGAATAAATTAAATAATTGACGGTGATAGATGATTCTCATATAATGAAGATGAAGCTGATGTTGTCATGATAATAGATTTTCAGTTGTATAATATTATTTTTCAAAATACTTCAGTTCTTCTCTATTAAATATTACTCATCAGCATTACTAATAGTTATAATATCAGACCAATAGAATAATGCGAAAAGCAATAATAATAATAACCTATAGAGGATAAGTCAACATTTACAGGAGACATAATTTTTTTCAATATTTTTCTATTATCGATATTTTTCCTTTTAATCTTTCTACAGTACACCATCGTTAGCGATATTTTCAATGCCCTTTGTGACTTCTGTTCTTTCATCTGAATAAAAAAAAATGATAAATTCAGAAAAATACATTTTGCAAGAGAAATATCACAAAATACAAACAAACATAATTTCGTAAAACAACAGCAACAACATGAACTACTTATAACACTGCAATACTATCTTGATGTAATGTGGTTTAATCGAGAAAAATCTTTGAATGTTGTCCAAATCAATAGTATGTTTAACAATGAAAAAAGATCTTTAACTTGCTGAAATATTGCTAATCGAATGAACATCTAATGCAATCATAGTTCAGTCTGTTCACAGTCGGACTTTGTTGTGCAGTTTATTCTATGATTACTATGTAAATAAGAAAATATTAATTAATATGAGTAGTTGTTTTCATGTTGCACAAGCATCAAACACATCAGTCATTCAATTCATATACAATAATTATTTTGTAATAATAATTCATCAAGAAAAAGAAAAGATCTTGTATATCGGGTCTATGAGACATGCTTTTTTTTATTGAGATCTAAATATTATTTCAATGAATTAGTCTAGCGGCAAATATGAATGTGCGTCACCAAACTGAACATGCTCTTTAAATAATACCTCGACGAATAACTATAAGATATGACTCTTTGGTCAATTTATTGTATGCATTTAAGTAAAATATTAAAAATTGAGGAAAAAAGTAAATTTACTCATACTTTATTTGTTCTTGTCATTTTGATTCTCAATTACTTTATCATCATAAAAGAAAATCACGACTTTTATGAAAAACAAAATAAATACAATATGCGCATTACACTATAAAAACGGATTAAAATATCAGTCAACTAGAACATTTTTGAAATGTACAAATTACTCTTGTTTTTCTTGTTAACTACTGTAATTGTCGTCAAGTAATATGTAAAAAATTTTATTCTTAGTTTTTTTTTATAGGTATGCTGTGCTATAGGCCTGACATTTGCTCGTCAGAATAAAGATCGAGCGCATTTAAAACGAGAGGATCTCCCACGTTTGGATCATAAACAGTTCAGAATAAATCGAAAATTTTCAAAATTTTGTTCAAATAATACAATAGCACAAATTTATCTAAAGGAAATATCTTCAGTTATCGATGTTCTTCAAGCAAATTCGTCCTACGATTCAATCTTAAAGTTACAATCAGCTAATTTCATTACATATTTAAAGAATACTACTAATCAACAACTATTACATAATAATTGTGAAGCTTTTATTAAGGGTCTCAAGACAGCTAAGAAAGCTGATGAAACAGCTCAACATGCACAACAGCATTTGGCAGCAACAATTCGTAAAAAAATAAAACAAGTTACACGTGATGTTACCAATGGAAAAGGATTTTATGATTTAGACAATTAAATTTGAAGAAAATATTCAAAACTTTTAATCTAATCAATAAAATGATCATGAACAACAAATTCTTTTTTTTCTATATTACCCTTTTACCCACCATTGGCAACTGAAATTCCCATTTTTAGAAACAATGTACAAGATGCAGGCGTAAGATATTAAAAACTCCTTATATATTCTCTGTAGAAAATTCCCTAAACTACTAATTAGCAAAAAAACATTTGTATCACCTCTGTGTCTCCAAGATATATGATTTTCAAAAAAGACCTGTTTTTTTTTAAATTGCTTTTCTTTGATCCATAAAAAATATATATTTTGATGGTGTTGTACTGTGTGATAAATATCGACAAAAGTTGCTACAACTGAATAAAATACGTTTCATAATTTTCACAGAAGTTAATTGAACAAGATATTGTGCGACATAAGTTTGATAATTGAAGTTGCCAAAGTGGAATAATGACATGGGAAAGAATTTTAAACATTTTCGCCTAAATGTAATATTTGTTAATATTTATGCATCGATAGAAAAACAGATTGCCGTTGTTTATAAATGTAAGTATTATTTGTTTCTATATAAATGTTTGGTGTGGTCAAGTGTGGATGTCGGAGTCGGACAAGAAGAGGTCAAAATGACACCCACACATCCAATACTCTATTGCAATTGTTGTTTCATTATGGATCTTCTGAAACTGATATGAAAGTTAAAAAGTTAAGAAACATAATAATCGATTATTTAAAGGAAATTATCAATGCTATAGAATATTGATGCAAGTGAAAAATGTTAAGTGACAGAATTGCTGTCATTTTACAATAGTTAGTTTAAATTATTTGTTGTATCTATCTTGTTTTATTTTTTATTTTTTCGAACGATATTGATTTAACATTTATTAACGTTAGAGGAATAAAATGAAGTTTATATTTTTATAATGAAATTTTCTCAATAATTGTACGTGGATAGATGGTTACATCATGAACAAGTCCTTCTGTGTAATATGGATCTTCTTGCATGAATTGTATCATTTCATCTTGTTGTGTTGTTAAAGGCCAATAAAAACTCTTACCATTTAATGATTCAGCCACTTTGAATTCAACATTGCCATCATTTTGCTTTGAATGTTGACGAAGATATGATAAATGAGCAGGGCGAATTTCGTTTCGTTTCATTAAAAAGTCATCATTGTTGAAAAAGTAGTGAAGAACAAGTACTTTACGTTTCCACTTCGGCATGAAAAAAAAAGAATAATATGTCGAAGACAAATATATATATATATGTATGTACTTGACGAAAAGCAACTTTATTACTCTATAATTTGATAAAAGGACAAAAAAGATCATCATTCATTCGTCAAAGGTTTTTACATGACTTATTTGATCATAAAAACTCGGAACCTTGATATCAGAAGAGTTATATTGTTTCTCTTGATTCACTTTGAGATAGATTCTTAAATTTCATCATAACATAAATATTGTTCATCCTAGTTTTACGACTGGCAACGATATTATTATAGTTCAAATGTTAACAAGAAAAAATTCTCTTGGTTTTTTTCTGCATATATATTCATCTCAAAACTCTATACCATTCTAAGATATGATTAGAGGATTTATTGCAGTATCCTTTATTGCTGTAGTAAACTTTTGTTTACCAACACAGTTGTGCTTTTTCAATTTAAAACATGATTTTTTTCTCTTTACCTAGAAGTAAATTATATAATTAAGTAAAATAATACTTAATGATTACAGTCAAAAAGAACTTCATTCTTTTTTCTAATTTCTAGCTCAAGAGTTCAATTTTCATCTTAAATGTTTATAAAAGTCGCTTAAAAATCCTTCTACAGTTCGTAATTAAATAAATCAATCGAATAGTTCTTTTTTTATTGTCTAGCTTAAAAATTTAGTTTTCATTCGAAATATTCGTGAATTGATTTACCATCGAGTTTATATTATTTTTTTGTTCCATGAATTATTACGATTCGATAGATAAATCGTATCAGAGACACTGATTTTTTTGGAACAATACAATGGTTATGACTGATTAAAATAGACTTGTGTTTATATGAAACCTAGTCTGTTTCAATCGGCAATGTTCACACTAAGTTAAATTTAAAATATTAGCAAATTCTTAGTTTTAATAAATGCCTTATTAATATTTCACTATACGAGTAATCTGTTAAAGTTTTACTGTAATCATTAGTTCATCGAAAACTATAATTCATATGGCTTATCCATTTGAATTAATAAGTGTGTTACTGGAACAGATGTACTCATTTTATTTTACATGTTTAATAAGATTGCTAAATACATATGAGTCTAGATTGAATGATTTTGGGATTTTACTTCAGTTTTCCAAGTTATAGGTTAAATGTGAGATTACTTAATGTCACTTATATGATCAATATAAGTTTAATTGTAATCCGTTGTACTGCTGATATTGGAAACAAATACTAAGACTTCGTTAATATTTAATGTATGCTACATATTGAGCAAATAATTACAAAATTATTAGTCTGCTGTGAACAGTTCATGTAAACAAATTCTAATGATTTGTTTTGTGCAGGCTATGAACGAGAAAAAATTTATCGAAACAGTATTTGATATCAATATTTTCTAATTTGTCAAACTGAAGTACAATGCTTATCTTGATAAGACACTGATAAAAAGAGAGTAAAAATTTAGTTAACTAATTTTATCTTATAGCTAATAAAAGCTTCATATGATAAAAAAAAAATAGTATACAAATAGATCCGCAAAAGAAAAGTTTCACAAAAACGTCGAAGAACTCCTCGCATAGCAAAAGAACCATTATATCGTTTATAGGATAAAGTAAGAGAAAAATAGCTTAAAATAAAAACATTTCCAAAATGCACCAATCTTCGTTACCTTCAGTGTTTAAAAACTGAATAAGACAATAAACTGACTGTACATTAGAGAATTTTTATTTTCCAAATAGCTTTTTATCGATCATCTTCTTCATTTCTATCTTAAATATTCTATTTGCAAAAAATTAAGAAAAAGAATTACCATTAGCAGTATGATCAATTTTCTTTAATATACATAAACTAATTTACACGTTCACACAAATTGAAAACTCCTGAGTTTCGATGTATTATAAAATAATATGTTACTAAAGAAAGACATTATTACCGTATGCTAAATGAAAACTTACTAGTATTATTAATAATTGATAGCGAGTTCTTTTCTAAAATTTCCATGAAAATAAAGAGTGCCTTATAAATATTGTTTTCAGTTGTAAACACAACGACAGTAACTCCTGCATAAGAATTTTAGCTAAGCTATCGTTTTTCAGGTATATACAAGCACTACCAATAACAATATTTTGATAATTTTGTTGAATACTTTTTGTCCTATGTAATAGAAATGTTTTTCCGAAGTTATGTTTTTGAAACTGAACTCACTTACGAATTTTCTCAAAAGGAAAAGCATGAGTCCATCTATTTAAAGAGCGAAATGTATGTGTCAGTGAGTTAGATCTCTTCTGTGCATACAAATCTATAAAACAAATTCTATTTCAGTGATAAAATGAAAAATGGCCGAAGTATCATTTGATGTCTACCTTTCTAACAATTGACGACAGCTTTTTCGAAGTATATATTAAGTACAAGAAAACATTAGTATTAGAGATTGAGACCTGGCATGGAAACAAGTCGTACCGTAAAAAGTTTTTCTCTTAAGCGAAAAGTAGACAATGAGAAAATGTATTGAAAGTAACATTATGCTTAGCTCGAAATAATTTACAAAATGAACATATTTGTATGTTTTTTAGTTGGACGGTTTTGCTCTGTACAAAACTTGCATCAATGCGAGTTTTTGTTTCTTTTGAAAAGCAAAAAGTAAGCTAAAGCAATATAGTATGTTAACTTTCAGATAACTCTAAGAGAGACCATTGATGCATATTTTTCAGTTCGAGGAAATCATCAAAAAATTTGATTTCGACATTTTTGGACACAAACTCTATTCAAATGATTTATGATTCAGTGAGCAGTAAAAGACGAGCACAATCCATTATGTTATGTTCAATTTTTAAATAACTTGCGGAGGTAGCCTCAGAGATATTGACGTTGAGAAGTCGAGATTTTTCCTATGTCAAGAAATCTTCGAGCCTGCGCTCTTTGTTAGGGAGTCTTATTTGGAGAAGAGAATAATTTGAAATAAACTTTTCAAGTTAAAAGTCTTGACTCAAAGATTTCTTAGAATTGCTCGTCAGTGCGTATCATTCTTCTCCGATAACTTTTGGTAAAGGTTCATAAAAAGATTCTCATTTTTGAAAAAATGAGCATCTTTCGACCGAAATACCCTAACTCGAAAACTTTTCTTGATATGTTTATCGTGAATTCAAATTTTTTACTCCGAAGTGAGATTTGGCTGTTATCAACGGTTACTACAATGTGACTATGCCTCATCACTCTTTGCCATTTCATTGGAAGTCCATCACAAATATGATAGATTTCCACAATTCAGAGCTCATGCATATCTTTTCAGCTAAAGTTCAGCAGAGGTCAAATGACGGATGTTTTCATAATATACGAAATTCATCGAAAATCCAAAAACGTCAGTAGAAATTTATAAAAATTTTATTGACAATCAACGATGGAAAGTTTTGCTGGTTTCAACAGTTGGATATCACCGAGTATTCATCAGAATCTATCCATCAGATTCATTAGTGATTTCGTAACTTAGATTTTCATCGGATGCTGTCAGACGATCGGATGTCATGATATCCGATTCAATTCATTCCTTTGAGAATGTTCTTTCGTGAGAAATGCATATATTGACAATAATGATCAACTTTTGCGTACAAGACAACTTAGTTCACATATAATTTATTTACTATAAAGAATTCGTAGTGAATAGGTTTAAAATCACTAACAGTTATATGATTAATATTATTTATTTTTTTTCAAATGCTGTGAGTTGGTGTTTCAGCATGCAGATGAATTCGAAAATAATCGGTCTTTCATATGAGGCTGAATTGGAAGAAATAATTTAGGCAGACATTGCACATATCTGAAGTTTTGCATTCCAATTTTGTTGAATCAGATAATATTTGCCATTAGCAGCAATATTGTAGTAAGCTCCGTTTCCAAGTTGATACATAGATCCATAAGTCCAGGCACTAAAATTACACAATCAAATATATTTTTAATAGATTAATAGTCCAGATATAATCTAGGATATCACTGTTGCATTTTGTTTAAAAATAATACGATGAGAATATTTCTTTATTGGAGAAAAATTAAACGTTTCTAGAAGAACACATATGTTTATTCAATTTTGATTTCGTAAAAGTTGCTGCCTAATCGACTGATCTTTGTACAGACTTTCATTTCCTTTGTAGTTCAAGCGATCGACAGGTTGCTTTCTTTTTATTCATATATATATATATATATGAACTGTTCGAATGAAGCAAAAACAGTCTGAGCATAAAGATAGGATAGAATTCATAGAGTTGATAGCTCTCATTCTGAATATATCGCAAATGTTGACATAAGATAGTTTATCAAAATCAAAAACCAAATGAAAATATTTGATATGGCTTCGAAGAAGAGAAAGGAAATACAAAATGTCACTAATTGCCGCACTGGCTGTTATTCATCTTAGCATCTTAGATCACATATAAAGTGATAAATCTCGATACATGGCGAGCATTTTGCTGCTATTTTGGATACATTTTGATGCTATGTCACAGTCTTTTGTCTTCTTTATTTGCAATATCCCAATGGTTTTTCGTCGTATATGACTGCATGAAAATCGATCTGTACGCATCTTCTATGTCGACTAATACTTCGGTAGTTTTTCAGTATTCCTAGAGAATGCATTCAGCTTGAAAAGAACAAAAAACGTAGTCGGGATTATCAAGCTTGGTTATTTTGTTAAATTCGAAACAATGTGTGCATATCATCGTAAAACCACANTATATATACATATATATATATAGATGATCGATCCTTCTTCTTATTTTCCATATCATCTCTTTTCTTTTTCTTTTCTCTAGTCAGTTGTTTTTTTTGTTTTTGTTAAAGGATTAGGTTCATGTTGATTTTTGAAGAATAAAAAAAAGGGAACCTAACATAAATATTGAACAATCAGTACTATAATATCACTTATCGATTACTAGATGATCAAAAGTTTTCTACGTGTTATAATGATTATAATCGAAGCTAGAAAGGAAGAAAATAAAAAAAAATCTAGTTATCCTACTAATATTCATTTAAAACAAACTATGAGTATTTTTTGAATAACTTTTAACAAAATCTAGGTAAAAAATAGCAGACTTCATCGTTTGAAGAAAAAAAATGAGACTGCATCGAATCATATATACAAGAGTTTTCTGAAGAAAATTTCATTTAAGAGTCTCTGACTAACTTCTTAAGAAAGTATGAACTTTTCTATAAGTCTATAAAGTATGTTTTTTCGTTAAAAATTGAGAAAACCAATCGATTTCTATGAAAAATATATATGATTCATGATTCGTTAAACTTTATAGCATCGAGTTTGCATAGTTTACACACCATCAATCCATGATTCCGAATTACATTTCTGAAAATATAAATTGTAAGAATTCTACATCAAACAATATTTTCTTTTTAACAAACTTAATAGTAGACTCTGAGAAAACTTTTCAGAAAAGACGGATGCATGCCATGCAATGCAATTTCCTCTGGTGATGGTGCTGCTGCTTGAATATTCCAGTGGATGTCGCTGTCCGTATTACTTATGTTTACACCGATACGACTCATCTTTATACGTATTCAGATTTACTAGGAAATAATCTTGTAACTTATTCTAACTCACACGTAGTATAACATTCTATTTCTGTAATGACGAAAAAAAGAATTTAAATATGATATTGGCTACTTTTTCGATATGATTAATAGTAAATAAATGATATGAAAACGACGAATATTTATATGAATGAACGCTTGAACTTTCTTTTTGAGAACAAAAATTATCAAAAGACTTTTTTTAACTTTGAATAGAAATCTCCTAACTAAAAGAAATCATGTCTCTTATTTTAGGCGTTTGATCCTTAAAATTTCGATTTAGTAAGTCTGTTAGAAAATTAGAAAGCGTTAGTTACGAGTGAGCATAGGAAAATTTTATTCTTTTAGCTATGGCACTACTGAATCTTTCGAAAGTTGATACTGTCTATATTGTATTTTTGTTAACCAACAAAACAGTTGATGTGTAATTCAAGACATTTTTTTCGGTTCGCTTCTTTCTATTAATTTTCTGCAGAATTCTATTATGGAACAATATTATTTAAAATTCGATCTGCGTAAAACTGAATATTTTTATTGAATCAGTATTCTGTCGTATGAAAGCCAATAACAAAATAATAAATAGAAAAAAGATTTCTCTTCTTATTATTGTAAAATATATATTTTTGGGCACATGGCTTTATGACTATTTATTTTTCTTCGTATATTATATATTCTCACAACATATGTCGTTTTTCTTTTTTTCTTTCTGCACTGGAAAGAAAAAGAAATGTCTTTGATGACCTCGTTAGACTATTTATAAGAATTAATTCTTCTGATTGATTGCATTGAAGTAGAAAAAAACTAAATAACAATCTATCATGTTTTCATCAATTCCACATGAAAATATTAATTTTGATCCGAATGAAAAAGATATTGAATCAATTATATTAAATTTTGTATCGAATTCACTTAAACAAACATATATGAAATTAAATTCATCATTAACTATTGAAAAACTTACGGATGGTCTTTCAAATATACTTTTTGCTATATATTCACGTAAAAATAATGGTATTATTATAAAAATTTATGGAAAAAATTCTGATTTAATTGTTGATCGTCAAGCTGAAATTCAATATATGATTCATTTAGCTCAATTTCATATGTCTCCTTCCATTATATTAACATTTAATAATGGATTTATCTATCAATATTTACCTGGAAGTCCTGTTTCAAATGGTAATGAAGAAAAAGCGTAAGTTAATTCCTTCCCCACAACAAATTTCAGCAATCAGAATTAAAGGTCATCGAGTATATTTTTATATTAACTACAAGTTAAATCATTCAACTTAATACTGCTGTCAATTGTAATTATAATACATAAAAAAAATAAGAGGAGTGAGTAAAGGAATATATGTAGGCCTAAGGTAATAAAATGTGTACTACTAATGATGAGCCAAGATTTTTCTCTTATCATATTTGGTGTTTCAGTATCCATTTAGTAATTCTTTCAATCCGGAAGAAATAATATGATAGTCATTTATAAGTGTATCGCTCTTAATTATCGTCGTACGTTTTATTCTTATTTGTAATTTTATAAAAATAATAGTGTTGTTATTGGATGGAATGAATGAAATGAATTTTTTTTTCACCATCAACTAATCAATTTTCTATTTAGTTTAATGTATTAAAGAACTAATATAAGTTTAATTACGCATGGAGAATTATTCTTCTTTTTTGTTTTTTTGAATTAGATTCTTAATTGCTCGAAAATTAGCTGAATTCCATTCAGTACCATTTATCGATAAAAACGTAAAAGGTCAATTAGTAGAAAAATTACGACATTATATTAATTTATTAAATGGTACCAATGAAGAATTATATAAACGAATAAAACTTTCATCAAGTTCATATTTAAATGATATATCTTGGTTAAAAATAACTGAAGATATAAATAAAATTGAAGAAATAATTGATGAGAAAAATTCTCTATGGTCAAATTTATCAATTGTTATTTGTCATAATGATACACAATGTTTAAATTTTTTATATGATGATATGAATAATAATAATAAAATATCATTAATTGATTTTGAACATTGTGCAAGAAATTTTTGGTTATTTGATGTAATTAATCATTTTATTGAATATGCTGGTTGTGATAATGAAGAACCTGATTATGATAATACATATCCAAAACGTAACAAACAAAAACAATGGTTAGAAATATATTTATCAAATGCTTTATTTTTAAATGATAAATTTGAAAAACAAATGACTATTGATGAATTATGTGATTTAGGTGATTGTTTACGTGCACCTATACATCTTTATTGGTCATTATGGGCATTTTTAGAAGCTTTATTAAGTCCTGAATCAATGAAAAAATTTGATTATATTAAATATGGAAAATATCGTTTAAAACAATATGAAAAATATAAACAAGATTTTTTTTCTAGTGTTAAAAAGTCTATATGATTTTTCTTGTGGATAAAACTTAAATATTGATTAGTATTTTTACTAAGACAGTCAATAAAATTTTCTTTTTGTTTAGATTAAAATAGAAAAGGGAATATATATAATCAAAGTAAAATCATTTTCAAAAATTCAAATTTATTCATCGTATTAACATTTTAATTTTCTCATATCATACTATATAAATATTCGAAAAAAAAAACACGCAAAGATTTTCATTCTTCTATACTTGGATTCGTACGGATATTTGACTTAAATATATAGCTTTTAATATATTCACTCGCTAACAATTCCTATAGGAAAAGGAGTTCAGACTTTAGAAAAACTCGTTCTTTTGAATTTTGATTTAAAACCTTGCACATGCCAAGAATACGACTACTTTCTAAAAAAAAAACGTCTTCATGCTGAATAGCAAAAACTTATTCACTGCTAGAGTTATACTTACATTCACATCATTTCTATTCGACAAGTTTGTTTAACCCTTTCGTTACATAATTTTTTTTTCCAACATTGAAACTTAGTAAATCCTTATATTAGCTGTTTTTAAGAGATAGGAACAAGGGAGAAGGAGCAAGACTTCATCTACTTCCGAAGTATTTTGAAGTATTGCTCCTTCCTCCTTAGGTAGGGACCAGTGATGAATTGAGAGGTGGACGATGAAGCGATCAACCCCACCTTTACTAAACATTCTCAGTTCACCACTGATAGGGACATGTAAAAAAGTAAACTCATCTGTCTTTGCATGTGATTTATGAAGTGCAAGTTATATTGAACCTTGTTATGAGAGATATCATATTCAGAGAAAAACAAGAAGAAAATGGAAGTTATAAAGGCAGTGCCTGTGGCACTGATACTACATAAATTTTCTAGAGTACTCTTTTTGTATTGTTTTCAAGAGATAATACACAAATTCCGATGAATTATACTATTACAAAAATAATAATAATTAAAAACAAGTGTAGATTTTTTTATACTATGATAACGAAAGGGTTAAAGTATCTAAAACCTTTGATACTTTATTAATAAATGAATGAACCCTTTGAAAACTGTCCTTCTACTTCCAAGTGTGCAATGACAATTTTATGTGTAATACTTGCAAAAAACAAGTCAACAATAAAACTAGCTGAATATTCCATCGACGAGAACTGATAAAATCAACATGGGAGAGAGAAAAAAAGATATGAAATAACACGAGTGAAGTCATGATGTTATCTAACAAATATATTTCTATTATTAGCAAATATAGCTGTATTTATTCTTGAATAGAAATCGTATTTCTATTGTATTTCAAAAAAAGGTAGAAATCTCGAGAATAATGATATTAGAAGAGTTAGTTAATGAATTATTAGCTCGAACTGTTTGAATATTTTAATATTAGTCAATTATTACGAGCATTTCAATATCTTAATTCTCGTTTCGATAAACTACTCATCATCCATTTACGAACTAATCGTTATTTTGATTTTCGATCAATAACTTACATTCTATCAAATTCATTCACAAACAATTATTCAACATATTGTTATTGATCTAGTTCATCTTTCAAATCTAACTCATTTAAATTTTATTGAATGTTGCTTATCTGTACTATATGAAGATCATTTCGATTTAATTGACAATATTTGGCAATTACCAAAATTACATGACACATCTAATGGAAGAATTAGATGTTATTTCAACAAGATCGATTTCTTCATCTATAGAATATATGTCTATTAAACATTTTTGTATGAGTATGAATGATATATATCAATTTATGAAGTATAAACTTTATTTACGACATGTTCAAATTTATACACTTTTGGATGATGAAGATATTCATAGAGTCGAATATTTTCCATCGATAATTAAATTTGAACTTAATGATGAGCATTTCAATGCATTAAATATCTTTTTTTATCAATCATATACCTCAAGAAATTTCTCTATTTAGTGCAATGCCTAATCTATATTATTTCACAATTGAAACACTATTTATATTTATGGATGGACATCGATAGCAATGTTTTATTAGTAATTTTTTTTCCAAAACTTAACATTTTTCGATTTAAAATGGTGATCTATTTTAATAATTTTGATAGTGTGGAAGATCGAGTTAATTACATATTTAATTCATTTCAAAATCAATTTTGGATTGATGAACATCAATGGTTTATTCGATGTCATTGGAATTCAGAAAATAAATATAATCAATGTATTTTATTTTATACTTTACCATATAGTTTCTCACATTTATCTATTACTAATAATCATCTATGATCACGTTCAACATGTCCTTATATTAGATCGAATACCACATTTATATTCACTTAGTTTTTATTTGAATTCGACATCAAGTTCTAAATTGCCATTATTTTATAATAATATCTCATCAATTCGTCGACTTAATTTCAAAGAAATTGATTCATTTGATCAATGTTTTTTTTCTTCAATCATGATCAATGTATTGCATTGAATTGTTCGTCACTTATTAAGCAATGTGAAGTTCTTTCTATCGTAGTTCGACATCGAAAAAGTATACTTTTTCTTGTCAATAGAATGATTAAACTTCGAGCATTAAATATTCGATGCCAAGAAATAAAACATTATTTCCAGAATGCGATGATCTTATCCGTTGGTTTCAATGTCATTTACTATCTACAATAATTATCGAAAGAGACTTTCGTTACAATCATGATATTCGATTATGGATTCATTAATAATCATACAGATTATCAATTTCTATAAGAACAAACAAAATGCTTGAATAGTTATTGATTAGGAAATTTTTGTCTATGAGAATAAAAACAAAACACTGTTTAGGAATCATAGAAAAAAAACTGATTAGTGTTGCTGTCGGTTTCTAAGACATGAGAGCATTAAAGTTTTTGTTTGTTAGAAAGAATAATCACTATTTTTAACATTGAAATTCAATTTGTGAGATAAATGATCATTGTCACATGTTTTCTTTTTTACACGGAAATAAAATCATCTCAGATCTCTATAATAGGGAAAAATAAATTTTTAATCATTTCGACTTGTAAGAAGGAAATTAATCTCAAATTCTCTTGTGCATATTAAAGAAACTAAAGTGTGAAGCTGTTACGTCTTTAATGATGATGGCATCTATCCTAATAAATAAGGCACTCTTCAGGCTAACTATTTCAATATTGTACTCATTTAGTTATATCTCATATCAATAGATTTCACATCAATTATAAATTCATCTTATTTGCCTCGCTTTTGATCATTAGTCTTATTGGATGATTATATTTGAGAGACCCAAACAAAAAAAAAAACATTGATCTAAAATTCAGATTGAAATTTTGATTTTTCTTCTCTTTTCTATTTGTTGTACGCAATAAAGCATATTAAGTATTCAGGCTATTCTCGTGTCGAGGCCACGATCTGTCACAATCAACTGTATTTTAAAAGACGACATTTATTAATAAAGATAAGTAATAACTTGTTTTATACATTCGTAACATTTATCTTATCCCGATGTTTTTTTTTCATATCAGCCTGGCTTATTCCTTGTATTTTTTTTAATATTGTACCTATCGGTAATCAATATTTATTCAATCAACTGCTCTTATTCGTCTAGTTAGAAAAGAAATCCAGATTGATTTGTAAACGAATGCTTTTCTCAATGATGATCTTTTTTTTTACAAAAATCTATGCATCATAACAAGCATGTAAAGAATTATTAGGAAAGTAGATGAAAAATAGATGAAAATATTGATATTAATATAGGCGAAATTGATAATATTGAATAACTCTCGTTTAGAACAAATATTGGCAATAGAATTGCTGGACTTTATGCTTAAAGTGCTTGTTTAGACATCACATATCATATGTTTTCTGTATAAATTTGCTTTCATCTATATCAAATAAATATATTTGAAAATTTATTAGAATATGAAAGCAATAGAGAACAGGTTTTAATGAATCATATTATCGTTTGAAAAATAATAACAAAACAGTTTTCAATATACATATGATAGATGACTTTAGAATTGAGTTGAGATTCGAATAATGTGCTATAATTGTGTAGTGATATATATCATTAATGTATAAACAAAAAAACAATTTGTTTATTATTAATCATCTGTGATGCAAAAGTAATAGCCGGATTTTTGGTTTATGGTTCTACACTTAGAAATATTGTAGAGAACTTCTTCTCTTTCTGATTTATAAGCAAATATTGAAATTCAAGTGATATACGGAAGGAAGTATTATTAGAATCACTTTGATTAGACAAAGAAGTTCGATATTAAATATTCTTCTGCTCTCTTCAAACATATTTTTCGCATTAAACTTTTTTTTAATGTAAATGAATTTTCCTTGTGTGTCTCAAAAATACACATTTTCTGAAATATTATACCCAAAGAAGTGTTAATCATTACAAACATGTTTTTATTTTGAATAACAGATAATCCAGAATGTCTTCGCTTTCTCATGCAAAATCTAAATCTAAAACATCTCTAATATATTTTATTTACTGTTGAAGAATTATTGAGGAATCTGTTTAAGTATGAAAGTCGATAAAGTTTTATAAGATCTATGGTTTTATCTCCTTGGCTTTTAGGAAAAATTTTTCTTCATTTCCTCAAAAAAAAATATCAGCAAATTATTTTGCAAGAGTTCTTTGTGGTGTTGTTTGATGTCGAATTTTTTCTCATTTTTAAATAATGTGAACATTACTTTTCCCTATGCTTTTTTCTTGAGTCCACGCTGTGCTACTATCATGAGTAGTTTTCCTTGTTACTTCTTTCATACATACAAGTATTTTCTTTGTGTTAGAACTAGGCTATTTTTTCACTATAAGATTTCAGTCTATTCAATTTCCTGTCACAGAGTAAGTGAATACCAACATGAAATTTTTCTAAAAAATCGCATACTATCGAACTCTGTATGTTTTTAGGATGATATGATTTCGAAACAGAAAGAATTCATTATCAACTTGCAACATTATTCTCTCGTAATAGCTGTTCTCTTTCATGAAGAAGTCATCATATTGACGATATTATAAGAATACTCAATGATCCTGTCAAAAGATTTTATGTAGCAATGATCAACATAATCTCCCTGATGAACTCATATAAATAACTCATTCACACAAGTGAAATAATTTCTTAGCCTTCGGATTCCTGTAGGAGATTCGAGGATTTGAAAAAAAAATTATTTTAAATTGAACATACGACATTTACAGATGCTTCTTGACTTTCATACATAAATTATAGTAGAATACTCGAAATAAAAATTTGAGCAAGAAAAAATTCGAATAACAGAGTTCCTTCCTGAAACCGTGTTTCCGTACTCCTTTTCTTCTCCTCCTCCTCCTCCAACTCACATCCAAGCACTGTAGGTCAAAAAAAAAAATTTTTCCGTTTATCAATGAGTTATTTATTAGTGCATCAAATTGAACTTAAAAGTAAAATGGTATGAGTCTATCTCAGAAAATCTTAAGGATCATAATATCTACGAGCACTATAGATACTTCTGAAGGAATAAAACCGATATTATCGACTCTCAGCAGATCAAAATTTGAGGAAAACTTGATTTCTTATATACTAGTTAATTCAACATAAATTAACTGAGTCACATATGTACTATTCTAGTCTACAATAGGTTACGAAATCCAGCTCAGTCCGTCAGAAAATATTCTTGCATTGAAAGTTATAAGTTACTTGTACATTTAAGTTCGCCATATAATTGAGATGTGCTTTGATTGTTATTCTCTATATAAACAATAATAAGTTGACTGAGTTTATTTGGTCATTTTTGTGTTTCATAATTATAATATGGGCGTCGTGCTAGATTATCAGTTCTTATGAGATTGAAATGTAAACTAGTTGTCTAAATAGTATCATTGATACCTTATGGCACATAATTATTCTTGATAAATTTTGGATAGGATTATTTGATAACGAACAAATTAACTTTTTACATGTGTTGATTTTGTTGTTCATATTGATATTATGAAGATGAAAGAGACACAAAAGCTAAGCCATCTGATTAAATAAATAAGCAATCAGAGACTCGTCTTCAAGTAAAGAAAATAGTTAGAGAACCCTTTAATGACTTAAACAGAAAATAATTCACTCGGTTTCTATTTTTAATTATTAACAGATGAAATAGAGCAGTTGGTAAAATTGAAGATTAGTTTATTTTTTTATTAGGGAAAGAAAAAAAAAAGAAAACCATATAAAATTTTTTTATTTAGAGAGTTTAATGTAACTTTATCGTGCAAACTTTTGTCTGAATCTATTAGTTTTTTGATTAATTCGCTTATTCTAAACTCGTGTTGGGTGTGGGTGTGGGGTGGGGGTGAATATAACATCTACACCCACACCTACACCCACACCCACACCCACACCCACACCCACCCACACCCACAACCACACCCACACCCACACCCAAAATTTCAAAAAAACTATTTGAAAAATGTTAAAAAATGTTAAAAAAGTCATATTTTTTATATGGAAGAAAAACACTCGAATAATCAATAAAATTTCCTTTTTTCTAATTATTTTTATTTCCTCAGATGTTTTGAAATATATTCATTCGATGCAGTTTTTCACGCTGCATCGAATGAGTATATTTTCAAACATTTTACATAAGGATACTGTTGAAAAACAGTTGAATTTAGTGTAAAAAGGACCACTTTTTTCCATATAAAAAGTGTAAAGACTGAGGGTTTTCCAGTACATTCTTTAGACAGTTTTCAGTGAATTTTAACCCAACAACTCTGTTTGAAAACTTTTTAGTATATACAGTTTTGTAGAATGCGACGAGCTTTATCGAACCATGTAAAAATATCAAAGAAAAACATTCTAATTCATTTTTCAATTACTGACACTTTACTTTTCTACCACAAAAAAAGTATAAAATTTCTGATAGTCTCTTAAGTTCGATATTAAAAAGTTTTCATAATCCTTACTATTTAGTATCAATAAAGCCCATTTTTGACGAGCTTTCATTTAATATAAAATTCATTATGTCTTCTATTTGAAATTATAGCGGTTCCTCCCTGGCAAAATGTTATTTTCCACCCGGTACATTATGGTTGTATCTCGGGAAGGAAGAATCATGGGCACGAACCCTTTTAGAATTTTCTTAGTCTCAGTGAAACCTACTCATAGCCAAAAGATGGAGTCAAAAGCTTTTAAACAGTTGGGCTACCTCCCTCGTTAGTTTTTTCTGGATCATATATCAAGTTTCAGCATATTATAGCAATTGTAATAGACTGAATATAGGAATTCATATTTGACCTATGGCTATTTTCTTCTTAGTTTTACCTGAATTGTATTATAAGCTCTCCAAATAGAAGATTAAACACACTAAAAAATTCATAAAATAGTCACATTACTCATTTATTATCTAGCAAAATTGATAAAAAACTTTAGTATTACGCGGAAAGTCAGTAATCTCAGTCATTATGCACCAAAACTTCTCACAGATTAAAATAATCCATAAAAAAAAAGAAACATTGAATCTGTCATCAGCAAAAATAGGGTATAAATAAAAAATCAACATAGGAAAAGAACAGACTGAGGTGACGACTAAAAACTGTTATTTTCACTGGAATATTACGCTGATCTTTTCCATGATAATGTGATATTCACTTCTTCCTGCATTTGCACACTAGCACTTGTGTTCTTATTTGGGTTAATCTACTACAGTATGTGATCGTAAACAGATGCTTGAAATTCTACATTACTAGAAGTAGTAATGAAGAGATCGTATATAATAATTAAACTCTTGTATTCACATGTGTAAAAGTCATAACAACTAAAATGAAGGCGAAAGAAATTCGGCAGCGTAGTTCTTATTATTTATCGATGTGAGAGTAATTTTTTTAAGGAATTTTTCTTTTTGTTGCTTTCAATCTAAAAGTGAGTCTTGATCTGTAAAGGATGTCAATTTTGCTAAATGAGATATCCTAAAGATTCATCAACATTCATACATGATAAAAACATGAACAGTGATTTATTATGACTTGAAAAATTGTTAAAATAAGCATTGAAGTTTCTATTTTCCATCCAAATCGTTATAATATAGTTATCAGTGTAAGAAAAGAAAAGAAAGTCTGCTTGAAAATGACTATATTTTACGTTCTCTTGATTTAAAGTAATGAGAAGTCATAATTTTTGTTTTTTTCAACAGCGTCATAATCATTTTTTGTTCTTGAGATATAACACGTAGGAGTAGTTTTTTAATATAGAAAAAAGAAAACCTTTTCTGTGTTAAGATATGTAAAATAACAAGGACATTAACAAGAGTATCCTCATTTTGTCAAACAAACCTCAACTCTAAGGCGTTTTCGTAAATCCAATTTACTTGCTTTTTTTAGACTAATCTGAACTTAATTAACTCGTCATCTTCTCAATTTTATGATTATTCAAAACACATAATTAGGGTTGTATTTATCTGTGCTTTTTGTGCATGAATAAATGTAATCATAATTCCTTCGCGTTCTAGGTCGTGGAACTCACATCAACACAGATTGGTGGAGTTTTTGACCGGCCTACTTATTCCACATTTCCCTCTCTCTTTCTCCTCTTTCTCGAAAGTTTTATGCACAATGCTTTTTATTTAGAATTTAATCACCATCATTCCTTTTTCATTTGTAGATCTTTTCTATTTTCTATTCTCATTCAACGTGATCGTATATAACCGACTTTGCGATTCAATTACTGGGCTTAACTATACTCCAAGTAAGTCAAGATTCATTTGAATTTATCATAAGTTGAAAGCTTATTGTTTGTGAAAATATGTTCTTAAAGTCACTACTTGTACGCCAATGCATTTGTTAGACTTATCTCATAGATTACAATATGTTGCTCAGCGTCTACTACTAATCATATATCTACAATAGCAGAAAAAGATAAAAAAAACGACATTTCAAAACGTTCATTTGTATTTAATCATTAATTGTATTATTTTCTTTATTTATTAGGTATCAAAATGTCATCAAACCCATCGGATGCAAATCTCATTCTTAGTTTAAATTTAATCTCAGCTCAGATCAATCGTTATTTGTCGATTATCATTCTTCTTTTCGGTACTGTGGGCAATATTCTCAATTGTCTTGTTCTATCTCAAAAAGCTCTACGTAAAAATCCATGTTCATGGCTTTTTCTTGCATCATCAATCACTAGTCTAATCACTCTTATTTCTGGTGTTGCTGTTCGATTAATGGCGGGATGGTCAGCAGATTTAACCGACACGATTCCATGGCTCTGTAAATTTCGAATTTTTGTTCTATTTGATTCAAGAACGATTGCTTCATGGCTAATTATGTTAGCCACAGTTGACAGATGGCTTTCATCAAGTATTAAGGTTAATCGTCGTCACATGAGTACATTGAAGAATGCTCAATATGGCACACTTCTTCTTGTGCTTCTATCAAGTCTTATTTATGCACAAATATTCTACTGTTATGAGGCCAATCTTACCAATGCTCCATTGAAATGTTATGGAAAAACAATATGGTGTCGTCTATTAATTGATTTTACGTTTGCTACAGTTAGTATTTTGATTCCTTCATTGCTCATGTTTATTTTTGGTTTTATGACTATTGAATATACGTCAAAGTGCTCTGCGACGTATACAACCTATGAGTGTTTCATTAGTTATGCAGGAGACGACTGTGAATGGACAAAAACCACAATGGAAAAACACCGATCAGCATCTGCTTGTTATGCTACTGGCTCAGGTTATTCTTCTCACACTTTTTTCACTACCACAAGCCATCCAAAATATCTATGCAAACAGTACAAGAAATGAATTAAGAACACCATTACAGAGTGCCATAAACAATTTTGCTTTCAACCTGTTTCTTCTACTCACCTATGTCACTAATGGAATGCCCTTCTATATTTATACACTAGCTGGTGGAACTATATTTCGAAAAACACTTTTAAATGTACTACGGGTGTGGGTGTGGGTGTGGGTGTGGGTGAAGGTGTCTTGTTCGATAATCACACCCACACCCACACCCACACACTCACACCCACACATCCAGACCCACACACCCACACCCACGCCCACAGCCACACCCACACCCTTCAATTCACTTCGTCCAGAGTTGAAATAATAAACATTACCAAACTGCATATGCAATGTGAGTGTAAATGCTTGATATCATCATAGTGAGCAACACCAGCCATACCCAATGGTTGCTCATACTTGATGTAAGCACACCAGCTGAATTTCGATCAGTTTAGAAGATCATCAAAAATCTAATCATTGGGAAAATTCATTTTGCTAGTTTTACTCCAACATTCCGTAATATTCCCGAAATCTCGCATTTACGCTCATTGAAGCGCCTCGATGACAAAAGAAATGGAGAGGCAGAGAAAATCGATCACATTAAAAGTAAAAAAATCAACGTCGGTTGTTTTTCATCATTGCTTTTTCATTGTGTTACATCTGCACACTGTCACTTGCTGTGCAAATAGAAAGAGAAGAAAAAAAAAAAGTTGGTAATAAGAATATAAATTCATTAACGTTCATTTTCATTTCGTTCTTTTGGTTGTTGCTAATATACTTTTTTATTGATTTTTCTTACTTTCTTGTTATTGCATTTTCAGAAGAAGCTCAGCAAAAACACAATTCAATGAAGGCCATGGACAAGTTTTTATTCGCGGAATACTATTATATGTTTACAGAAAGGTTTTAGGCATACAGTGAAATAGCAGTGCTTTCTTTTATCGTTGCTTTTGATTTAATTCAGGAAGCAAGTGTCTTCAATGCCGTTGCCGACTCTGACAAACCTAATCGTCCATCAATACAAAAACAAAAATAAAAAAGTACGAGCATGTTTAAAACAAAATACAAGCGAAACTTTTTCATTATTTGTCAACTGTATTTGTGATAATCTATGTCGTCTTTTAACTTATTGAAAAGAATACATATTCATAGAATCAATGGTTCAACTTATTATGAATGTAGTTTTCTTCCTCCACATCATACTAGTACTAAAGTTTTCGCATGAATATTACGGCAACAGTTTAAATGAAGAAAACTCTGAATTTCATCAAGAAAAAAATCCGATATTTTTCCTGCCACTCATAGAAATTAAACGATGATCACCAATTGATTTATTGAAAAGACTTCTCGTTGGCGTATACATATTACAAATGGTAACAATACTAATTATAAAAAGTCACTTCAGTAAGTATTAGAATAAAAATATGTTCAAATACTGACCTCATCCAGGGTAGGTGTATAATGAGGGGTGGAGATGAAATGAACGTTCACATCTAAACCTTCAAGACATTGGNAAGATTTTCTGACAATATTTTATGTTCATACATTCTTTTTCTATCTTTAATGGAAATTTTATATAAAATTTGAAAATTTTCTAATCTTTCTACGAAAATGTTCATGTTTGTAGTGCAAGTTAATCATTTTTTGTTTTAGTAAAAGTCAGTCTCAAGGGGGGAAAAGTGGATCCCATCCGTCCGGGATACGGCGACAATACGGAGAATCCAGAGGATACGATGGGGATACGTAGGATACCATCACAATCCAGAGGATACGGAGGATACAACGGCAATCCGAAGGATACGGTTTGCAATTCAGAGGATACGTACAACAATATACAGATAAAACTTGATTTAATGAAGAAAATACGAGATTCACATCATTCATCAATAGAGATGAATATTCGATTAGCTCTAGTAATGATTTTATATAAATGTCAACATTTTTAAAGAGTTTCTTTACGTAATTTTAGGTTAAAGATACTGTCTGATACACTGTAATCGATTTAAATTAAAAAATAAAGTTATTTAAGTAGTGTGATGTTGCATTCTTTATATTCTAACGTTCAATCTATATATTCAATACAGACGGACGAGTTGAATGCTAGAGAACGAGAAAAATAACAATTTCTATCTCTCTCTCTCATTAACAATTGTTTCATTACATATCATCGTATCAAACTGTTGTAACATCTTATTTTTATTTTTTTCGACCATGCCACCAACAACATTGAGCATGGACATTACAGTCCTTCCTCCAGACGTATTGTCATTATATGATGAATCTTTCTATGAACTAGTTCGTAAACTAGCTGGTCCCATAGAAGCCGACTTACTTGAACTACAAGGAATTCGTAGTGCTTATTCATTGATTCATGCTGAGGACATATTTGATATATTAAAGTATGAATGCAAAGCATTAGATCAAATTAAAAAAAAAGGCTTGCCTTCTATTGGACGATAATCGATACATCATCAAACCTGGCTGTAAAAGTAATTTACGTTATTTCACTCAATTGCTCAATGTTAAAAACCAAGAGCACTTGAAAACAATTGCACTTCGAATGAAATCAAAGCAAACGATGATAATAATAATAATAATAATAATAATAATAATACATTAACATCTCAATCATCAGCACAAGTTCTACCTACGTCTTCACCATTATCACCAACTACGGCAACAGGAACAACAGGTTTGTATATGCAAATATTTGGTACAATAATTTATCCAATTTTAGTCGCATATATTTTGAGCAGTTACTTTGTTTTTAGAATATTTTAGAAGAGAGTATTGAGTACAGTCTTGATTTTTATTTTATGTTATTCGTATAATAAATCTTGTGTGTTAGAACAACAGTCATATATTCTATTGTGATCTGTAATATTTTTCGCTATGTATAAAATATATGATTTCGCACATATTTTTTAGATATGTAATCTATAAGATTTTGTTTTAGCGTAGCTGCACACTTATAAGACTTGAATTCAGACATATCTATGTAGCATGCTAATGAAGTACGGATAATACAAGATTTATTATAAGAAATAAGTAATAGGAGCCATGAGTAACAGAAGAGGTTCTACTTTTAGTCACGGTAATTTTGGAAAAAATAAGCGTCAATAATACTGACTGTAGATATTGTTTTTAGAAATAATGAGGACTGTCTGCAAGTGCTTATGATGATTCTGGATTATTTAAGTATGACAGTAGAATGTTAGTGGGATTGTCACAGACGCTCTTTGTTTACTTCATTAGTTTACTATTAAATCGAATAATTTCTGCCCTTCAACATCATAAATTTTGTGCAGCTTTCAAGTAGTGAATCCCCATACTCTTTTGTTTTTTTCCTTATTTTTCTCTCTTAAAAATGTATGCAATCTTGTTTTCATAATAATAAAATGAAACCAAAGTTTAGTCTTCTTTTTTTTACTATCAGCATTTGTTTATTGTGACCTAAAGAGGGTAGAATTACCTCTATATTCAACACAGTGAAATATACGAGGAAAACAAGAAAAATAAATTAATTATTGACAAGATAAAATAATTTACTATAGGGAATAATCAATTTATTATGCATCAGTCACCGTCAAAGAAAAACTTGTAAGAATACTCATAACATTATATAAGTAGTTTTCATATACATAAAATTGTTTGGTTGCTACTATCGATAATGTAGGCTCATTCAGTGAATACTCTCAATCAGGAGATAAAATCGATGGAATTGGTAAGACAAAATGTTTTAAAAGAGCAATTTAATGTGCTCCATAAAAAAATGTATATATATATATATATGAGAGTTATGCATATTATTTGATGGTGAACCTCACGTGAAAAATTGATGACTATTATTATTTTTATTTAGATCAAATGAATCAAAAAAACCATTATGATTTTCTTACTCAAGCACTAGATGATTGGTTACTTAAGAATAAATTAAAATTAAATCTTTCAAACGACAAATTTATGGAAAGTACTGACTACAAGTTAAGTTTATTTTTAAATCAAGGATCTGAAGAGGCTATTATATTATGTTCCTGTGGAGTTCGAACAAATTTAGCAAAAGAGAGAATTAATTTTTCTTTGAGCAATTACTACAAGCACATAAAAACATCGAAATGTTTGATGATGAAAAAAAAAAGAAAATCAATTTCAACCAATACAAATAATGAACATAGTCAATCAACTCAACAACAAATATTAGCAACTGATACAATCGATACTTCGACGACATCTTCATCAAGTATTGACAATAACAATAGCAATACTCGTTTGACATCTAGGAAACGTGCAAAATCCGCTTCGTACTGATCCTTCGCGAAAAATTCGATCACGTCCATGAAGAACTATTAGTGTTTTTTTTTGGTAACATAGTAACCTGTTTTTATGATAGGACATTCACTATATGTATTTGTTTTAATTTATGTTTTTTTGTACTTTTTGTACATATTTTATTTTATTTTCATGTAAAAAGTTCATAATTTTTCTTTGTTATCCACGATAGAAATAAAGTCAAATAGAAATATTACACAATATTACAAAATACGATAATAATAATAGAATACTTTCCATTCGTTCGCATAAAATTTAATTTTTCAAACTTCTTCTGCTATGTAGTCAAACTATTTATTAGATAATTCTCTTGAAAATGATTCACAAAATAATGCTCAACATATCATGTATTCAATCATATGATTATGTCATATCATATTTTTGTTCATTCATTCATCCGTTCCGTATAGTAAATATTTGTTCGATTGAACTATGTACAGCGACCTCACCTATATATTACATATTACATATGTATATATTTGAACGTTTATATCTATTGGTCACGTAACTAAACAACGATCTCGTTCGCGTTCTGTTCATGGGCGAATCTGTGGTTCATAACGGTTCACGCATATACACGAAACAGAAATAGACGTATCTATAAAACGTCCCAGTGCATCTTAAATATTCTTCTATACTAAGACGATATTAACGATAACCTATTCTTCTTATATTTGTAGACTTATATTTGTCTAATTTATACTTTACTTGTAGATTTGTTCAATTTTTTATTTACACAATCGTGTTTCTTTTTATATCGATAAATCATTTGCATCTGGTATATTTAATCAAGTTACACCGAACAAGGTACTCAAAAACTTTATCTAAAAGTTAAAGTTTTATTTATATGCTTATATTTTAGAAAAGAAAAACAAAAGTATCAATTCAAAATGTATTCTTATTTCGAATTACCGGACGAAGTTCTTTCTTATCATGGTGAAGAATTTTTGATTTAGTAAGTAAAAAATGTGGAAACATTGTAAAAGAATTGATGGAAAAGCTTTCTATCGATTCTGTTAAAACATTACTTGGAGTTGAAGATGATATTTTCTCTTTTCTAAAAAAAAATTGTAGCGCTCTAAAAGATATAAAGGAGCGAGCATGCCAATGCCTAGATGATGGCACAGTAATTATCAAACCAGGCTTACGTATCGATTTAGATCGATTCGTTGCGACTTTACGTACCAAGAGTATTCAAAATATATCATTACAATCAACCACAATATCATCTGATGATAATTCTTCTCAATCTAATACACTAATAAATTCTGATAAGTTGGAAGAGAATAAAAATTCTTTTCTTAAAACCTTGATCAATAACATTACCAGTAACAGAAAAAAATCGAAGAACAATTATCGATATAATACAAAAGTGCAAAATTTTGCTCAAGCATTATACATTATGGGCGGACGCAACACATACGAATATATTCGTCTAAATCTTCCAGGTGCAGTACCATCGATCACTTCGGTTGATCGTTCTATTACAAAAGCTGGTGGAAAGATCGTTGAAGATGAATTTCGATATGATGCTCTGAGCGATTTCCAAATTTCAAACAATTATCAACTTGCTATCTGCTCCGAGGATTGTACAGGTGTGATCCAGAAGGTGTATATGATGCATCTACTAACACAGTCATCGAATTCTCAACTCCACTCGATCATGGAGTACCTGTTCCACAATTTTTTCAAACTAATTCGTATGATGAATTGAAAAAGTGCTTCGAGAATGAAGAAAAATCAAATCTTTTAAACGTTCATATGTTAGAACTTCTTACAATATCTAAATCGTCGTCGACTTCATTTCTTCTANTCGAAGAACAATTATCGATATGATACAAAAGTGCAAAATTTTGTTCAACCATTATATATTATGGGCGGACGCAACACATACGAATATATTCGTCTAAATCTTCCAGGTGCAGTACCATCGATCACTTCGGTTGATGGTTCTATTACAAAAGCTGGTGGAAAGATCGCTGAAGGTGAATTTCGATATGATGCTCTGAGCGATCTCCAAATTTCAAACAATTATCAACTTGCTATCTGCTCCGAGGATTGTACAGGTGTGATCCAGAAGGTGGTGTATGATGCATCTACTAGCACAGTCATCGAATTCTCAACTCCACTCGATCATGGAGTACCTGTTCCACAATTTTTTCAAGCTGATTCGTATGATGAATTGAAAAAGTGCTTCGAGAATGAAGAAAAATCAAATCTTTTAAACGTTCATATGTTAGAACGTCTTACAATATCTAAATCGTCGTCGACTTCATTTTTTCTAGGAGCTTACGGAATTACAAGCAAATTTAACTCAATTGATGTTCTTCGTCGTTGGCTGTGGGTATTTGAACGTTCTCGGATTTCGAATATTCGAATTCTTACTTTTTCAACGGACTGTGATCCGAAATATTTACGTGCTATGCGTCTCATTTCGGGGTTTTTTGCTAAACTACCTAACATACCTATAAGTGAACGCAACGATGTGCTAGAAGTGAAGTTACCAAAGAACTGGTCTTCATGGTTCTTTATGTGAACACGTCAGTTATTCTTTTGTTTTCAGGATCTAGTACACCTCTGCACCAAGATTCGTAATCGTCTTCTTTCTCAATCTGCTTCAATGTTTATTGGAAACGGAAAAATATCAGTCGATGTACTCTTTGATTTAATTAAAAACCAATCGAAACTAATTCATGGATTAGTAAAAACGGATGTTTATCCAAAAGACCGACAAAACTTCAGTTCATGTGCTAAAATTTCAACTGATGATGTTTTATCTGCTCTCAATAATGCTTCTGATTCTTATGCTACACAAGTTTACTTACGTCTGTTGCGTAGTATTATACTAGCTTATATTGAACAAAGTACATCAATTATTGATCGAATATATCATAGTTGGATTACAGTATTCATTTGCCGACTTTGGTGGACTTGGTTGCAGTTAACTGATGTGGAAGAAATTTCCACAGAATATTAGGACAAAAATAAAGTTTTTTTCTTTATTACAAAAGCTGCTTATCATTCTATTGAAATCAATGCACACACATTACTATCAGTTGTTCTTCTTGTTTGTCAGCATAATCTGCCTTAATCTGCTCTATCTATATCAAGTTTTAATTCACAGATATGCGAAAATATATTCAGACTAACAAGATCAATGTCTGGGACATTCTCATCAAATGTGAATTTTACTGTCGGACAATTTCTCCGACGAGCTGGTAAACTTTCAGTATTACAAGATATTGAAAGACAAAATGAACATAATCTATCGGAATGTTCTTTACAATTTCCTAAACATCATAAGCGACGTCACAGAAAAGACATGTCAATAAATAATCGTTTAGATGTTTCTAACAACATGTTAACACAAAATACGATTGAAAAAAACATCCATCGTGCTTTTGATGATGCTTATAAGATGTTATCTCTACTTGGTATTGATGTAATTTTAGTAAGAGAACATCGAAACGCTCTAAATGAACTGAGCGCATATGTACGAGTTCAGATTGAAAATACTTCTCATACTACTGATTTTAGTGAAAATTGGAAAGGTTATTCTGATGATGAATCAGATTCAGAAGAAGATAATGTTCATGATCAATATGATGTAACTTCAGAAAGTTCTTCTGAGAATGAAGCTGATGAACTAACAAATAACTCTGGTCACAAAAGATGGCAATTTAAAGGATTACGAATCTTCAATGAAATTCCTGCTTCTCAATCGAATTCATACTTTCGTATTAATGTAGACGGAAATGAAAAATATATGCATAAGCAAACTGCCAGTTGGCTTCTTACCGATAATAAACCTACACTATCGGCAGATCGACTTCAACGTGTACGAAAGAGAAGTCGATAAATTTAATTGAAAAAAAAGAAGATGATAGATATGAAATAAATGTTGAACATGTGATGTACGAAAAGTGTGATTGGTGTCTGTGTTTTTTTTTGTTATGTATAAATACTGTATGTTATAAATATATGTGAAATATTGTATACATTGTACGTTTATGTTTTATTTATGACTGTGATATAAAATTATAAATCGAACGAATTATGTAATAGTATTTTGTTTATTGCGAACTACTTTTTCTGAATAAAAGGACAAAAATCAAAAATGATCTGCTCGACACAGTAGTTTTAACATTCATCGTATTGGTGACATGTTTCGATTTCTGATGTTGACAGTGGATTTTTCTTAACTCACTTTTTTAATCTTCTTTAAAAATTTAAATACTTTCAATGTTCTATCAAATGAGAATAATTTTGTATAACGCATATTATAGCATATAACAAGAATAAGTGGACTATGAAGAAGATACTGAAGATAAATATGATATCGAATGACTATAGAGAATCTATGACGATACGGAGGATCCATTGGGGATACAAAGGATCGATTGGGATACGAAGGATACATTGGAGATACAGAAGATACGCACGATACATTGGGGATACAGAGGATCCGACAATCCGCTTTTTCCCACTTGAGCAAATGTGTCTGTTTGTATTAAAGAAAACAAACTTAAGTTGTGATCGTATTTGTTAGACCATTGTAAACCCGAAATAGAATATGTTTTAATACAATAATGAGGTGTAATAATAGTAGGTTCTAGACATTTTCCGTGACTATCAGCTATTATGAAAAATGATGGAGCGATAGTTGATGAAAATGTCATGGTGAAGATATAAGAATATAATGGATTGAACTATGTAATAGATGTTGAATGATGTGTAGGATGGTACGTATGGTTGAGAGAGAAAAATGAAAGAAAAGAAGTATATATGAATGTAAATAAGAAAAAGTTTAAATAAAGTTATGAGATGATGTATAAAGGGTTGATCTCAATAAAAATTTAAGTACTATTGAATTGTTATAATACCATGATCATCCGATATTATTATACAGATTTTTAATACATTCGATTATGTCCTCCTACGGCGCCATAGTAACAACATAATTTCCATAACAGAAGACTAATGTTATTCAAAGGACTTTTCACTTCGGTCGTAAGATTAAACATAAGTATCTATTATATTCATAACTAAAAACTATTAGCATAATAATAAATAATAAGATCAAGATATAATGGAAGTTTTAGGTGTTATTCATATAAAGTAATAGATGACGAAAACTAACATATAAATAACACCACATTAGCATGAGAAGATGTGAAATTTTATGTGAAAATGATCGGCCGTAAATCGCTTATATGTACTTGTGATCTTATGTATGTACATTCATCTTCGACTACGTACATTGGATGATGAATTTCAACAACTATTTTCGGAATACGAGAAAATTTCGGATCTAATTTTCCTTTCGAAACATAAACACGTGTTCAAACCTTATCTTCTAATTTTAGTTGTGAATCAAGACGATTTTTATTGTAATATGCCTGATTAGCTTGTTGTTGTAATAATATATTTTCACGCGAAGTCTGATGAAATATACGTAACGTCTTTTTTAATTGTTCAAAATAATCGTTAGGTTTAAGAAATGTAAATTCTCTAGGTGGTATATGAATGGGTAGACGAGCAGTGCGACCGTATAGTAGCTCATAAGGGGAAAATTTCGTGGACTTGTGCACTCCTGCATTATAAGCGAAGACAACGGCTTGCAAGTACTCATCCCAATTGTTATGTTGAGCATTTTGTAACTTCGAAATCTGAGTTACAAAAGTAGCGTTAAAACGCTCTGCGATACCATTTGTTTGGGGATGGTAGGAAGTACTATATATATGATTGTATCCTATGAGATTTTGTAAATTCTCCATTAACTTATTTTGAAAATGTGTTCCACGATCGCTTAAGATAACTGATGGTATACCAAACTTGCAAAAAAAATCATCGAATAAGGCGCGCGCTGCAGTTTCTGCTGTGCAATTAGGAAATGATATTGCTGTTATATGTCTCGTAAAATAATCCGCAATAATAAGCACATATTGATTCTCACGAGGAGTCCTAGGTAATGGTCCACAAAAATCAATGCCTATTAAAGCGAATGGTCCTACAGGTGGTGGAATAGAACGTAAGTGACTGTATCTTTTAACACGATCTATACTAAATTGTGTACACAAACTACAAGACTTTACGTAACGCTGTATAGTGGCTTTCATTCTGGGCCACCAAAAATGAGAACGAATTTTATAATACATTCGATCTGTAGAAAAGTGAGCGCCTGTTACCGGATCATCGTGGCATGCTTTTAATAAAGAATTTATCATTGATGATGGCAAATAGATCAGTTTAATGATTCGATTAGAACGGTTCTGACAACTAAGTAATTTGTAAAGCAGATTATCGTCGAATAAAAATGAATGTTGACGCGATGTAGTAGATATATTTTTTATTATCTTATGTGTCTTAGGATCTCGATCTTGTTCAACTTGTAACTTAGTTGTATCGAAAAAGTTTTGTGAAAGTTTAGATGTTAGTTTGGTTTTCCTTTTGTGTCTAGAATCCGCTATACCTATATAATCATGATGATTATTCACGTCATTTCCATCAGAAATATGTTCTTCGGTATAATCAACTCGATTTTTACGTGGTCTTGAAGTCATGACTGCTAAAACATTCGGATTAGTAGGAGAAACTGATGAATCTGATGTTAAGTTCTTAGTATCATTATTAGATGTTGCTGATGATAAGATTGAATGAGATTTACTAGCTAAGCCATATTCAATATCGAATATATCATCAAATTGTTCTTTTGAATAACGTGAGAGATAGTCAGGTAGACAATTGTACTGATAGCGAATATGAACGACTTTATCGATATTATATTCTTGGATCAAGTGGGGGATTCGATTCACCCTATTATTCTTAATAGACTTTTGCATTACATAACATAAGGGGCAATGATCAGTCATAATGATAATATTTCTTCCTAATACAATAGAACGCATACGATCTAAACACTTATAGATAGTTAGGGCTTCTTTCTCCATGGTACTATATTTTCGTTGACATGATGTAATAACTTGAGAATGATAGTATAGATTACGGAGTTGTCCATTGACTTCTTGCTGTAAAACGCCACCTATTCCGATATCACTAGCATCTGTAGTTAATACGACAGGTAAATNTTTTTTGTGATCATTTTTTTTCGTCTCTTCTTTTCCTGCACGTGTTGGCACGGGCCACAGGTTACAGAAAAAGAAATAGATCACCCCGCCCCCCCCCCCCCCCCAGACACACAAAAAGAGAAGAGAAGAAATAATATTCAAAGAAAACTAATAGGGTGGCTGATCTATGTTTCTGATATTTTTGTAGTGTTTGAATTTTGGTCGAACAGCGTCGCAGCTACAACGATGTAGAGTACCTCTGTGTAAGCAGAGAAAATTGTGCTTTAGCGTCTTGTGCTTCACAAACCTGCCAATTTTTGCTTGTGGCACTGAAAACACACTTTTTCGTCCTGATTTTATAGTGTGCTGCCATTTTTATTACTTTTTGCAATACCCATCTTGTATCCACAAATAACTGTCGAAGATAAACATAATTTTCTAAATCGATTTTGACGCTCATCCATTTTCTATTAGACTGCTATTTCAACTCTTATAGTTCGGTTAAATTGAACCCAAAGGTTACCGATACATATTTCTATTTATAGAGGTCTGTTCTGTGAGCAAACTCTTGGCCTGATTTCGTATCCAATAACCTAATTTCAATATTTACGGTTATGTATCACATTCCCAGTATTTTTGTGTTCATGAATATTATCATACATCCTATTATTTCATAACTATGCGTAGGCTTGATAGGGTATGAGTGTGGATGAGAAAACAACAATTACACCTGCATCCACGTCCAGTCTTAATTTTGAACGTATGTTTCGATTGGCCTTTAATGCACTTAACAACTCTCTCATGATTATAAAAGCTTTGTTAGTTGTAAGATTTTTTTCGTTTCAATGATTCGTAACTTTTATGCATTTATTGAAGCATATTTTCACTCACCGATTCATATGTCACATGCACGTCGAGGAAACATATGTAGTACTCCTCCTCATTCATGAATCTTAATTTGTAAAAAGAAGCGAAGAATATTTAATGCTCGTTTTTATACTCATTTGACTATATTTTATTTTGCAAAAAGAAATAGAATATTTCGAGCTAATGTTCTTTATCTTGATTTCGATTTTTAAAGATTCAAAAGAATTTGATCTGAAGAGCATTGTAAACCAAAAAGCAGTCATCAATAATACAAGAGCAAATAAAACAAGAAAAATCAAGTCTTTCTTTTCGACAACAATGTTCATGCTTATAATTTTTCTTTGTTTTGATAATATGATTCACATGTTTCATTCAGAGAAAAAGTTCTGATTCATACAGTGTAAATTTGACGATAACTCCATCAATTGCAATGTGCCTGTTCGTGATAAAACACATCGATTAAGCCGTTTGATCTGATGATATTTTCGACAAATTTATTGATTATAAAAAAATGTGTTGAAAGGTTTTCTGAATTAAGATATTTTATGTTAACAAATTGCTATAGATCATTTAACATCTTTCACTCTGTCTACAAATGCCACTACTCACATTCAGCGATTAGCTACTTTCTTTGTTAGAAAGCGACAATGGATTGAACAGCAATTAATCATAATATAGAATTGGCCACATGTTTGACAGAAGCGCTGTTTCTATTTCAGTTCTCACAAAACTCCATTTGCAAGCATGTAATTCAATCACATGAAGTGTCGTACGAGGATGACGGTGACATGTGAAAGATGAAAATTTCTTCCATGGAATGGAATCGTAGATAATCTCGCTGGTATGCGGCAATTAAATGTTTACATTCACCTTGAGAATTCATGAAAATGTTTCATAAGGACAAAAACTATATTCTTTGTCGAAAAATAAAGATTGCAACAGACAGAAGCTACAAAATAAGGAAAAATTATATGAGATTATGGAAAATTTTCAAAGGAACTACTTGTTGTTCTTAAATAAATTGTTAGTTATTTTCTATATCTCTCGAAGTTATTTCTTCATAATGCTGAGAGAAATTCTTTTGCCAGTTTTATTTCTCATCAGTGCAACAAACTCTACACTACGACTAATTGTCTCTGTGACCAATTGATGTAGACTTATTCTTTGTAGTCTTTTATTCTTCTTTAATCATTGAGATGGTTTATCTAAGATCCAATTACAAAAGATCAAATTAGACTGTATATTAAAATAAAATTTTAATTAGTTGTCTTTATCAATATATTATATTTTTTCTTCTACTCGATGAAAAACAAAATGTTATATCTAACGTAAAATATGAAAAAAAAAAACAAAAAAAAAACATGCGTTTTTCCTTTTTAATTTTTTTAAATAACAAAAACAAAAAGGTTAATGTATATTAATTCAAAGAATATACAACTATAATATCAATATAAATTTTCACGGTTCAAACTCAATTGAATCAAGTGGATGAGCAGGTTCATCATGACCATCATCAATTATTATTGTATTTTGCCTACCATTCGTATGAACATAACGATTGGTGTTACTATAATGATCAATACGATGATTGATCATTGCGGTTGGTTGATTATTATAACGAGAAAAATGTTCATTAAAATATTGACTATCTTCATCATCCAATATAGAACAATTTTCTTCATCTTCTTCATCTTGTTCATCTTGATCTTCTTGACCATAAACAAATGCATTATGACCAGGTCGTTTTATTTGTGCGCTTGCTGGTGGTGATGGAGCAGATGGTCGTTTTATTGGTGACATAGAACGATCACCAGGTGACGTATATGTTGCTGCTCTATGTGCTATAGTTGTATTACATTGAGGTAAATCTTCATCAAGATCCATAACATTAGACATTATGGGTAAAATATGACGTTTATTCAGTGCCGGTAAATGTCCTCGCTGTGTTGGTGCAAAATGATAAAACATTTGTTTTTTAGGTTGATTTTGTGTTGGTGCTCTTAGAACTGTTTCTGTACGAAAAAATGTATTATTTGATGAACTAGAAGTAGGTACAGCAATATCGGGTAATGGAGGATATTTTTTAACAGGTACGTCAATATGATTATGATCTGATGATGAATTATTCGGAATAATAAATGATTGTTCGCGTATTATTTCACGAAAATCATCAATAGTTGAACGAGTAACAGGAACAGTAGTTGTATTTGATAGAGAAGATTGATGATGATGAGATTTCGATTCATTATTATTTGTTGAACGAGGTGTGCTATTATTACTACTAGACATATTCACCATTGGGCTATCTAGAAAAAAAAGAAAATTTCATTAATAATATATTTTTATTTTTAAATGCTATGTCTACAGTTTTAAAAGCCATCAAATACTTTCTCATTACAGACTTGAATATTTATTAACAATTGATGTTTAACTATTGCCTATGTAATCATTAAAATCATAACTATTTGTTAATTGAACCTTGGCAAGTATCGAGATCCCAAATTAAGTTTTACAACTTTTTTTGCACATTAAATGTATAATGGTGAGAAAAGAACTTCTAACGTTGCCAAATTACTTGACGTTGTACAGCAAATATTATTCTACAAAATTTGACATTGGTAAGGTTTGTACGACGCAAGTTTCAATCTTAATCGAAGTTTTGCGAAAAGCTTAGAAAAGATCAAGATCAACTCTCAGTTTCAATTTTGAGGTTTTCGTAAAAATTCAATAAATTTTAAAATATACATTATTCAAATTTTCTTCACGTCACATTTTGTAAAATAATGTTTGCTGTACAAACATATGTACTAAAGCAAAATTGTGTTATATTATTTATAACGACTGCATCTTCGAGAAAAAAAGTTGAAAAAAAGAGCGAGCAATAATTACTACATGCGGGAAATGAAACATATCAATGATAGAAAGAAATGCACTTAGTGGTTTCCCATAATAATGAAAATAAAAGAAGTAAAAAGGTTTCTACGTGCAATGCAATTATTGACAGAAAAAAAAACATCATTATTTCTTGTTTTTATTCTTCTAGATAATATATTTTATTACTTTTTGGGAAGGAATATTTATATCCAAAATAAAAGATTGGCGTCATATATAGGTGATTCTTTCTTTTATTGAATTCGGAGAATAATCTAAGAAGACTATGCTATTGCAAGAAGTATTCAAGAAATATCTAATAAGTTTTATCTTAATATCGAATTGGTACATTTTTCGTGAAACTAATATTTAGTTTTCCCATAACTGAGTTAAAGATCTGCCTGTTATTGACAAGATTCTTTGTTTTTCTATATCGATAGAAAATAAAAAGCTGGATTAATTGAATGTGAAAATATAAAATAGAAACTCATTTCTTTCTTTCTTCTTTATGTAAAACACTTACAATTTATCATTGTTTGTTCATTCAGTAGTTCTGAAATCATCATTTTTGATATGATTATCACTTGACAATGCACAATAAAAGGAAAAAAAATATAGAATAATAATTGATGTGAGTAAATATCAAATGGCAATGATGGTAAGCGACCGAAGAAGAGAAATCTTTTTTTTAATGTTGCTTCTGTTGGTAGGCAAATAGCAACCACATAGTGAATGCAAGCATTACTTCGGTTTCATTTTATTATGTACATATGCACGTATAGAACCATGTCTTACCTTCAACAATCTCAAGTTTAACACAATAGACATATATGCATACATACTTTCCAATTGTATACACACACAATATTCTTGTCGGAAATACGCATACATCATGAAAGAAATCAAGTGAGCATAGATGTCAAGAATACATTGTGCAAGCACAAAGCACAACCATCTGTCGGTAACCAAATGAAAGAAAAAAAGATGATGATGATGATGTAAACTCGAGCTCTTTCTTGTTTTTTTTTCTTTCTCTGTTTTATGCATGCTATTGTTTATAACGACTAGTAAAAGAAAAAGAAGAAAAAAAAGTGGTAAAAGGAAAAGACGAAATGAGAATAAAAAAATTGAGTTACTCTAACAACAATAACAACATTAACAGTAATAGACAAAAGATGAAAGTAAACAGAATATCTTTTTATGTGTAAGTTTTTTAATCAAAATTTTCGATGCATAATATACGTGGAATAGACAATTTAATTGACGCTACACTCGTTTACCTATTCATATTGACTAATATTTTATATATTTTTCTTTGAAAAGAAAAAAGTCATTTTTCTGCTATTGACAAATATAAAAAATGCAGCCGATCTTTTTCTTTTAAGCAACCATGATCAAGTTTGACTATATTATATTACAAATCGAAATAATATTTGAAAAAGAAGAAAAACATTAATTAACATATTTGTTTTGTTAAAGAACTAAAATTTGATAATTAAAAAATATTACCAATCGAGGAAATAACCTGATTTACTATTTTTCTTTAGGAAAAAAAATTATAGAATGTTAGATATAAACATACCTGAAGTCATTTTTTTTTCTTTACCGATTGTTGAATAAATATTATTCCCTAGACAAAATTACTACCGCTTTATGAACGTGAGAATCAAATAAAACTATTCTGTTAAATAAAAAGGCAATTTAGATGAAAAGAAAATACTAAATATTTATAATGTTTAAAAAATTCATTTTGAACGATATCACGAATACGAACAAGAAGAATACTTTACCTTTGGACTAATTTGCAATATAAAATGTTGTTCAAGAACAATTTCATTACCTAGATATCTTTCACTAAACCTATTACTTGCTGTATGCTGGAACAGAAGCCCAATCTATCACAAAATCCTTCCACTCTAACATTTGACCTCGTTGTACACACTGACTAGTCACAAGGATCGGTGCACGTCATAACGAAGCTAGTACACTATCCAACCTGTGGTCGACGACGAACAGCCAATAGTGGCTTATTCAGAATCACTCTTTATTGGTAACATCGAACCTAGCATAGAGTACCATGATATCAAGTGCTGAACAGCTTAACCACTGAGCTATAGTGGTTACCATAGAGACAATAACGAATATGAATAATTTAAATTCGAAAAAATACTTAAAGATAATTCCATAAGTTTTGAAACCATTTAAAGGGCATCGATCGTGGACTCAAAGAAAGCAAACTGTTTGAAAGTTCAGTAGATTACTGTATTAACTTAGTATTAGATAATAACAATGCTTGAGGTGGATAACTTCTACTATGACTAAGAAACTATAATAGCATTGCCACAACGTCCTTTATCAATTGGTCAATATTTTAAACGGATAAAATACGATACAACAATGCTGCGACAAGTATTGTTCTTAATGTTTCTTTACTAAATGTTGACTGAAACGACAAATTCTTTCTCTTCGAAGATGTTTTTGTTTCTGTGCATCTCATTCAATAAGATATCAATAATGACAGATATATAAAATTTATTCCAACTATAAAGGGTTTTCCATCATAACTGACGATGAATTGTTAATAATATTTTTCCTACTTTTTCTTCGCGTAGAGGACTGAAATTTTTATCGCATATATATCTAATGACGATCTTTTATTTATCAAAGCTTCAGCTTTCTAGCTAAAACTGTTGGTTAAATGCATCGACAAGACTGAAATACATAAATTTTCGAAACTGATTTTGTAATATTTTTTTACTGTGACAATAGTGTAAGATAGTTCCATGAGTAGTCAACCAAAAAATCACAAGATAGTCAGAAAATTTTCTTTTGTAGCAAACTTTGTAGAGCTATTTTGGTTGATCAGTTTGGTAAAAAATAATTTCGAATTTCTTTGAGAAATGACGACGGTTATAGACAAAATACTAAACACTGTATGATGTAAGTCTACGTCGCTTGATTTGTCTCAAAATGGCTATATTCTGGAGAAATGTGACACAGTCGGTTTTGTAGAGAAAACTTTGCTCTACGAAACCCTATAATCAGTTTCTTAGATACGGGCAAATAGGATGAATAAACCTCGATTAAGGCCCCCCCCCCCCCTCAAAAATCGATCTCAGCCTAGGTACGTTCAAATGAGCTGAAATTTGGAGCAAATGTTGGGGCTGATGTGGGGAGGCTGTGGTAAAATTTTCAGCTCGATACCACAACGTTTGACTGAGATATTCACCAAATAAGGGTCAAAAATAGGTCATTTTGGGACAAGGATTTCTCAGTNTTGAAATACAGAGCTTCATGACCCGAAAGTTTCACTTGGTACACCGACATGCCTATGGAGTGATTGAGAGAAGGGTACGATCACTTATTTTTCTCGCTGTATGCTTCAACGCTTATTATTAAATCGTATTTCACAACAGAACATCTTTGAATTATATTTTTAACTACTAGACAACCAACCACCACCACCATCATATGAGGAAGCAACGTCTAATATGCCATTATCAACATCCAGAATACGACCGCATGCCCTTCAGAACCAACCGGTTATTATTATTCAGAATGAGCATCCTAGGCCAGAACCGTATGCAAACGTGTCTTCTTCTCGAAATGTGATTATAACGGGTATTGTTATGGTTGGCATTGTATCATTCGTTCTAATAGTGGTGCTAGCAGTGACTTTGAGGTCAAGCGGCAAAACTGCAACAAGTATTAGTGGTATTCCTTATATACCACCTACCACTACGACTATTACCACAACAACTACTACTACCACTACCAGCACAACAACCACAACCACAACAGCAACTTCAACAACAACAACATCAACAACAACAACATCAACAACAACAACTTCAACAACAACAACATCAACAACAACAACATCAACAACAACAACTTCAACAACAACAACATCAACAACAACAACATCAACAACAACAACTTCAACAACATCAACAACAACCACCACAACTACTACCACTGCGACTGTTAGAACAAGAGCACCTAGTGCTAATGCCGAAGGTTTGATATTAATCCATGTTAGGAGCTCATTTTGTTTATTAGCGGATAGATTGAGTTGAAATAGTTTTTAGAAAAATGCGCTAAACTAATAGAAATTTTTAAGACCTTATCAAATCAGAATTGTTAGGAAATCTTTACAAGAATGAGAGCATTGATGAAAAGGTGAATAGTTATACATGTTTCCTCAATCTTTGAATAGAGTGTTTTAATTAGCTATGAATTCGAAAAGCGGAGATTTCAACAGCACTCTGTAAGTTGGATATTCAGATCAGGAGAATTTACTAGACAGTATACAGGAGTTGAAAACTATGACGGAAGAAATTTTTAAAAATATATCTTTTAATACCAAGACGAAATTAAAAATAAGTAACGATTGAGTTTCTTCATTATCTGGCCGTAAGTGTGTCGAATTACATGTGAACGACAAATTTAAGCAAGATTTTCAGAACTATTTCAAGTTTAAAGAGAACTATAGTATGCCAGATAAACGAAAATTAAGACCCAATATGTTTCCAGTATAGATCTATAGTTTCAACTTCTGAACGAAATTGAAAAAATTCTTGAAGATTCTATTTTCTGTTTTAATCAAAGCTGAATTTTTCTTTTAATTAATTCATTACTATTGATGTTGGTATTCATTTTGAACAAATGTAATGGTAAGAGTAAGCATCTAATGAATTAGACAAAAACTAGTCAGATAAAGATGTTGTTTCCAACTAAATGAAAAATGCGTCGTTATTTAAAATCGATAGCAATCAACAGTGGCAGTTGGAGAGAACGTAATATTGCTTATCTCTGATACAGATCAACAATTCTAGTTATAACAAGAAAATGTCTAGTAGCTTCAATACTTGAACTTAATGAAATATCAACAATAATTTTCTGTCCTATGAATGAATTTACTTGGGAAACTTAGCCATATTTTCAGGTTTTATGACCACCGACTGTTGAAGACAACTTTCTTTGTTTCTTTAGTTTGTTTCGACGGCAGTTCTCTTTTAATGAAAAATGATGGTTCATGGATAGAAATGCGTAATTTAAAAATACATGATCAAGTACTTGTTACCTATGAGACATGGAACAATAATATTCAACTTCGATGGAGTCCAATACTCGCAATAGATATCTATCAAAAATATAGACATCATTTACCTATTCAATATCTTGAAATTTATACAGTAATTAACAACACTATCAGTCACCTTCACATCACTCCTAGCCATTCATTGCTTGTGACAAAAAAATATAGTGCAGAAGCGGAATATATCTTCGCATCAGAAGTACATATTGGAGATTGTTTGCATACGACAACAAATAATCATGCAGCTATCGTGAAGGTCGAAGTTACTCAAATTAAACATGTTTATCTCTTTGATGCATACGCTCCACTAACATTTGAAGGTAATCTGATTGTAAACAATGTAGTGGTCTCTTGCTATGGAACATTTAAGCATTCAATTGGCCATTTAATAAAATTACCTCGACGATGCTTACTTTACTACTTGCTTCATACAACAAGTACCTGCGTAGGAGATTTCAACACAAATGAGAATTGCATTAGCTACGAGCAAACGTGTCAGATGGATATTACAAATGTAGCCGAGCAGAAAAGTGGTTATATTTGGCAAAATGGATGGTCACAACAAAAAATTACGTCGTTGTATAAAACTTCATCGTGCGTTCCCTGAAGAATTAAAATGTAAAACACAATAGCTCTATCCTTCTAATAACCAAGACTCACACACACACCGGTCATTTGAATGTTTCGATTGATGTAATTTTTATTATTTGAAATAAACATAAGAAAAACTTGCATGAACTATGAGACTACCAATACAAATAACAAACAAATATTATTCATATCGGCGACTAATTTCAAAAAAATAAATCATACAATTCTTAAATTTTCAAACTCAATTGAAAGAGAATGAGACAGATATAAATAAATATCCCAGTGTTTGTTCTCATATAGAATTTTATGAATTAATATGTCAACGACAATGCATATGTAAGATGAAATATGAATATGAGCATTGTAGCAATTTAAATGTTCAGACTTGAACACGTCTATAAGTATTTCGACGCATGTCGTATCAATCTTGGGTGTGGTGATGCAAGTATGAGTGTTGGTGGATGAGTGGGTTCAAAATCTACACCAGCACCCTTTATATTTCGCATAAACATTGTATTTTTCTGAAAAGTATTGATGTATACTTGAACTTTTATTTATTTCATAAATTTCAAAAAATTATTTTAATAAAGAAGAGCGAAGATTCATTGATGGGTTATTATTCTCTTGTTCATGATGGATTTAATTTACAATTATTGCAATCACAAAAGGGTGTGGGTGTATGAGTGGATGTGGGTATGGGTGAGTGTGGATGTCACAGTATTCTATTCCCTGAACACCAAGCAACACCCACACCCACATCCTCAGCCCACACCCAGATCCACACCCACACTCACATCCATATTCTAGAGTATGGTAATCGAAGATTGATGAAGTGAGAATACGACTGTAAAGAAGGTATATTTTATGTGAAAATAAACACTACTCACTAATTTCTCATAGATTAGTTCTGGTATCAATCTGATAGAGAAAAACTATTTTGAAGATGTTAATGAACAGTTGAATCGCACAAACACACCTCACACACTTCTGTAAATAGCATTGCGCAAGGCGAAAGATGCACTTAAGCTATATTTTTAAATTATAATGCAATAGTCGTTCTATTTGAAACTATCAATACAATGAGAATGCGAGAATAATAGTGATTGATTGTAGCTTTTAGTTTTGTTTTCGTTAAACTTTTTAATCACATTGACCCTTCACTTACATGCTTTTTAAAGGATAAACACACAATTATATTGACTCGACTATTTTCATATTATTCGATAGAGAAATTAGCTCTGAATACAACAGTATATTATTAATGGTTTTTATGCTGTAAACATTCGGCTTTTAAGATTTCGATTAATTAAACATTAGGATTAATTTGAGAAGACTTATTTCCATGAATACATAAGCAAAAGAGATCGATTCATTAATGTTAGAAATCGACTTAAAATGAAAAAAAATTATATCTTATAATAAAATGCGTTTGTTTGTGTTTTTTTTTATTTTGTTTTCTTTTTGGTCTAAACTAGAAATGAAATGGATAATATCTCAAATTGAAATTATCTTCTCGTTCGCAAGATAGATCAAATGCGTTTTATAATTGTTGAAACGTTTACTAAGATTGATGCTTGTTTTCATAGGATGATTCACAAAGATATGTCTCCTATTTTCTTATTATATTTAGATATAAATTAGAATACTATTCATATTGACTATGATTTTGCTTGTGTAATAAACATATGTTATTTGTGTAAACTATCTAAATACACAAGTTATGTTTTTAAAACTTATTCTGTGAATGAACCAAACGTTTTTTTATATAAATAAAGAAAATAATAAAAATTTTTCAAAGGCATTGACCACCGACTTGCGTTGTTGTCTTTATGTAAATTATTAGGAAATCTTGAAGAAAAATTAATGTCACCCAAAAATTTCTTGTCGATGGCTTCTTTTACGAAAATGGAATGTTCTATTATTGAAGATAGACTAATGAGTGACACGAATACAATTTTCAAATTTCATTTTGACGCTTTACTGAATATTTTTTGACTTCTCATTCTGGAGATACTTGTGATACAACATGACAATTCTTGACATGTACTTTGGAAAAAGTTAAAAAAGTCATGAAAGATTACATAGATACGGTAATTTGAGCCGCAGTAATAAATGATGTCCTTGCTCTGTTTCAATTAAAAATGTGACATTCAATAGATACTTATTAATGACTTGGTGGAATTCTTAGGATGTGGGTGTGGGTGTGGCTTATTTCTGGCAGAGAGAAGAATATCCATACCGACACCCACACCACTGCACACCGAGACCCATACCACCCACACCCACACCCTTCTGTTGAAGTTGTAACTTCAGTAAATTTGATGGCTGAAGTAAAATTGCAGCAGCCTGTATACTTTCAATATAATAAATAATTTGTATCATCATTAGAAACTAAGAGATAAGTGAAAAGAAACGTTCAAACAATAGAATCATCATACAGCCTCAGAGAATCAGCAAAAATGAAGACCAGCAAACAAGATTTAGACGTGCCACATGGTCTTGCTTGTAAGTCTCTAGTTACTTGGATGTTCTTTTGTATGCAGTAGTTACGTATGTTTCATATCGAATCGATATTTTTAGCTTAGTAATTCGCCTATTTTTTCCTTGCATGGTTAATCTTATCTATCAAGTAATGAATTGATATTATATTGCTATGTCCATTTGTTTTTTGTTCTTGTTATACTTGACTGATTTCTTAAGCCAACACATAAGATATAGTCAGTAATAAAAGGAAGATTTTTTTAAGAAAAAGATTATTGGAATATTCCTGTAACATCGGTGAAAATTCACACGCTCTTTCTTTTACCTACATTATATTTTTACCATTATTAATAGTCAAATGATAAAATGAAAAGCATCATGTTTCTATAATAGTAAGAACTTCACACAGTCGTGGAATCAAATGGAGTCCGGTAGAATCAAGTGGAGTCGTGGAGTCTGCTGTTTCCCCCTTGAAATGCTCAGATCTTCTAATATGAGAATTTTTTCATTTGTTGTACATTTAAAATGAAAATATGCATAAAAATATTTTGTATCTAATAATCGGTTCAAGGTCAATTATTGCTGTTGCTATTGAGCCATCTTTTGGTCTCTTCTAATGAAGATGATTCTTCTCCGTACTTTGAAAACCAGACACCTTTCTCATATTCAGCTAATTGATCAAGAAAATTAGAATTAGGTTTTGTTATAAAGCGTAAATATTTCACATGCTGATATGACTTCAATAGCGATAGTCCTTGTGAATCCATAAGATATGCAATGACAATTGATGGCGATCGACTCTTACCCTCGATGCAATGTAAAAGGATTTTTCCTCCTTCTTCTCGAGCACTGTAAATGAATTTGAGACCGGCATCAATATGGTAGAGAAGAGATCCTTTTTTATCAAGTCGATCTTCCAAATTTAAATTCACATATCTATCAAGAAAAATATTTGTGTCAAAATGGAGAATTACTCCTTTTTTATCATCAACAGATTGCAACTTGCTTAAACGATTGCGAATAAAGATTTTTGAATGTCGAGCCAGTACAATTCAAAATATGAGTTATACCCAACTTTTGAAGTTCACTCTTACTAGATGCACTACGACAACTACCCAAATAAAGAAAATTTGGAATAATACAATGAGTCAGATCATCATTGAATGGATCGACAACAGGATTCTCGACTTTCTTTGACGCCATGACTTCACGTAATTATATCCTACAAATAAAGTATAAAGTAGACGGCGAAACTTACAGAGGATTTACTTTGATCGAAATAAGACGAATTTAAATTTAATGAATCATTATGAGAATAAATCGATTAAGTTTTCTGCAATACGTTTTCAAAGATGGAAAAATTATTCGATTGCCACAGAGAAGACCTTGTTAGCGCACATGAGTAAAACTTTTCTTGCGATAGAAACCCTTGAAAATATGATGTTATATGAACTTATCTCTTAATCGAACACATCATATACCTAAACTCGAACTCCTGATCTTTAAAGATTCTTTTTAAACTCTATTTTGATCTGCAACTCGCCAAATGAATAATATCCTTTAAAAAAAATTGTAATATGTTTGTGGTACTGCATACTGGAATAATCAGTTAAATGGGACATGATTAAATGTTGACTAATCTGCTTCTTAGAATAGTCAAAACAAATAGAAATGTTCGGCAAACAATCATCAGAAGGAAGCAGAAGAAATAGTTGGTGTTGTAGTGTGTCACCCTCTCAGTTACACCTGCTCTTGTCCTCATAGATGCTTGTATGATTGCATGAAGCATTCAACAGCGAGAGAGTAAACAGAACAGAAAAAATTATTCATGTTGAAATATTGTCTTGCACAACCATAACACAATTCAAAAGTGATTGCGATTATAAAAAGTGAACGATGAAAGTTAAATATTGAGCTTTTCATCCGATCGACTGTACAAATAAGAGAGTGTTGGTATGGGTGTAAGAGAACCAACATCTACAGCCAGACCCACATTTACACGCACACACACACACCTGGTAAGACCGGTGAACCACCGTCACCATTGCATCAATATTGAGAAATATGATGTTGAAAATCTAGAAAATTCATCTTTCTATCGAGAAGTAATTTATGTTGCATCATTACACCACAATATAAGCGCAGTAGCGTATTTCACCATAATTACAACAGATTTACTCAAAATAGTGAAACATCAGAGAGATAAGTAAACAGTAACGTAATCAACATATTTTTTTCTTTTCCGTTCTCTGCTGCGTGTCATTGTCTAATGCTGATGAAATACACCGTAAAGCTTAGAAACAAATTATAAGTACATTACCATCATTTTTTTTTTATTTTGTAGCACATCGATGTACAACACTATTATATTCACCTCAATTTGAATAGCTGTAAATGTTGCATTAAATGAGTACAAGAAAAATGGATTAAGAAACGCTAACTAACGAAATACTGTTCCGCATGTACGAATTTCTTAATACGGCTCATCTTATTTGTGTTTTTCGCACAGTCGTAAGCAGTCATGAACATCATTATTTGATTTTTGACAACAATGTCTTAAAAGACTTATTATATAATGCTCTATAAGACTCAAAACCTTAGCTGTCATCATCTTAAGAAATTTCACATTTTTAACTTATAGTCGAAACCAGTAATGTAGGAGAACGTATATTTTATCTGACTTTCACTGATGAGAAGAAGGAACTTAAACTGTTTCCGTAGAGACAATACTGAACTTGCCAGACCAGAGAAGATGTTGAGAGGCACTGACTCGATAAGGTTTACTTGTATTTTTATCATCCTCAATTTTCTACTTAGAAAAGACCTCTCCATAGTCATGAATCTGGGTAATATTCGCTTCAACTCTCATGGTTACCATCATTTTCAAACTCATGGCTCTAACTTTGAATCTGTGGGACATGCCAGTAGATAGAACTTATCGAGTTGAATAAAGCTCAAATGGTATAGTGAATTTATACTGAAAAGCCTCAAATCTGCAGTTTGCTTCACATAAATTTTTCGGATTTATTCGTACTCAATACGTTCAGTGTTTGTTTCTTTCTTTCATCATAAGCGAGTAATGTAGAAGAAATGAAGATGCATGGTAAACACACAGCATATTATTTTTCGGACAAACAAAACTATTTAGTTTATTCGTGAGGAAAGTACTTTAATAACGATCAAACGATTTCCTAACACATTGATACATTGATAAATTCACTTATTCCATGTTTTTGAGCCGAAATTCTTTTATTATGTTGTTCACCGAAACAAAATTATGCGCTCGTGCTCGTTTTTTTTTCGCTTCTACTGTCATTATCGTAATTTCGACATAAAAAATCTATCTCGATACAACATAATCACAGAGCGTAATGGACGCGACATGCAAGAGAAATCAAGCTCACCTTCATCACAACAATGCTCTTTGAGTAATGAAATCAACATAGTGCCGAGAAAACGAACGGAGAAAGAGCCTGCAGTAGACAGTGATGAGATACCGAAGAACCCGAAGGAGAAAATTACACACGAACTTGACCACAAGCACATTTCCATCAAAGAATGAAGATTCAATCGAAGATGCAGTTGCGACTAAGAAAAAGTTGGTATGGAACGATAAATTGTAACTAGAAAGCTATTTGGGTATTGGCTTCTGCTTTATTACTAAAATTTAGGTTCACATTCAAAAAGATACCAAAGTTGAAAGAAATAATGATAGACATTCAGTCAACATTGAAATGATGTCCTAATTACATATTTAAGGAAGAGGATGACGCTCTGTTTGATCATTTGATGGAACGTACTTCTTAATACAAAACAAAAAAAGCAAAGAAGGTGAACACTTTTACTGACCTTTATTTATTTTCAGAGTTGAATTTCGAGCATACTTCTATTTCTATGTATGGAAAACCGGTCAATCTGGTACATAAACAACCAGCAAGGAAAAGAAACCGAAATAAAATGCGAGAGCAATTATTGAAATTCTTGCCACTTTCACATTGGCATTGTAGCCTCATCTTCAATCGTGGTTAGCAGAAGAGGGATTGGTCGTAAAGAGGCTATTTCAGAAGCAGAAGCAACACATTTAAACTGTTTTGATGCGAAAGTTGAAGGCTCAACTGGAGAAGCAACTCGATAAGTACAAATCTTAATCAACAAAAACAGAAGAAAAATCAAAATTAGGACTATGATAAATGCATTTTTTCTGTAGGCGTGGAAGTCGATGATTGTTTAGTCAATTTATACGGGAACGGAAATGACTACATCAATTTTCATGCTGAGAACGAGGCAAAATACATCATTGCTTCCATTTCATTGGGTATCACACGCAGGTATACATTGCTGCTCCTTTTAGCTATCTCCTTCATATCCAAAGTTTTTCTGTGTGCATGCTGCTAATACGTATTATTTTCAGATTTCTTGTATGACATCTCAGCTATTTCAGTAAAGACCTTACACGAAAGAGGAAGCCTTTAGCGATGTCCAGTAAGAAAGAAGTAATTTAGTTGAATTCTTATTTCCTGTTCATCTTATGGTTTTGTGCACCTTTCTTATTTCTTGAACTCAGTTTTTACTTTTACTTTCTCTTTTACAGTATGAATTTTCGCTGAGCAATAGGTCACTCATCGTAATGCTAGATAGCACACAACATGTATTGGAAACATTTAGTGCCGAAAGAGAAGAAGGTAACAGGTTCTCGCATCAATGTTACGTTCCACGCTATGCAAGAGAAATGAGGATAATGCAATGATTTTCTGCATTTATTTCTGGATGTCATCATGCTTTTTTTTTTAACAACATATGTGTATAATGGTGGGTACGCGTGTGAATTTTGGTTGTGTTCGATGCCCACACCCATACCCTTCTTTCCATAACCAGTCTCTAATATAGACTTAAATTATAAGATAACACCTGAAATAAAGGCACTAAACATAGAAAAGCAGACTTTTTTCAATGAATTTTAAAAATTTTCTTAATTAAATTGATTTTTTCGATTGAGAATTGATTAGAATCAAAGAAAATAATGAATATTACTGCGAGTTTTCATTTCACTCTAAACTAGATCATTATGTGCAGAAGTCATCAGCTTTACTCAGAATTGATCGTACTACGGCTCGAAAATGCGAATACAGCGATGCAGAAAAGGTTACATAAATATCATTTGTTGTGCTTATATTCTTTTATTTACTATAAACTAACTAACGAGAAAATATCTATTTATCTTAGAAACCAGTAATACAAAACGACAAAGGCATGCTCATCAATAGATTAAAATATGCATATTCATCGCCTGAAACATAATATGTATAAATGTTCTTTCTTCTTGAAAAAAAGATGAATTTTTTGTCGAAGCTTCTTATTTATCAACTTAGATTTAAGATAAAACCATGAAGTTACAGTCAATTGAAATGAGATACACTGATATTGAAAATTATTTTTCAGCATAACGGTTGTAATCAACATGTTCTGCGACTATTTATTTGTCTTCATTTATGCTGCTATTATTCTCATTAGAGACATTTAGCTGAGCTTTCATGACTATTTATCTCGCTGGAATGAATTCTAGCAGAGCTTTCGCTGCTCACTGAGTTTTCTGTTACGGGTTCTTCTGTAGGAGTAGTTGTACCCATGGGAACAATTTCGTTACTTTTAAATGCTGCGAAACGCGTTAATGCTGACCGGTTTAACGCGTTTCGCAGCTGCTAAATCAGTTAAAAACGCCGCGAGACGATATACTTTTCGCTTTCATCCTGGAATTGTGGCTCCGAAACGCGTTTTGAGTAAGTGGAAAAAGGGGTTGTATACGTTTCTCGCTATGGGAAATGCTGCGAAATGTGTTAAATCGGTCAGCATTAACGCGTTTCGCAGTGAATATATCCTTTTTTTTATCCCATGGGTAATGATCGTAGATTCGGAAAGCCTATACAAAAAAACAAAGAAAATATAATTTCTTTACTTATTTCAAAGTGAAGATTTCGGATGGTCTTACGGTGCTATTGGAGGTGATTCGCTACGAAGAGGAAGAAGTGTTGGAGACTCGAAACGAGAAATATCCGAAACAAAGTTTGCTAGAAACTCCCGCGGATGGCTAGCAACAATAACCAAAGTTAGTAACAAAAATGCAAAACAACTTTTTTTGAGCATGTTGTAGTGAATAATGATTTGGTTTCGAACACTACTACCATTATATACCAATAGGTTTAAGGCATTCAATCTTAGTGCACTTTTCCATGAAAATCATGCAAATAACATCACAATGATTATATTTTTCGCTGATTTTCTAATTAAGGTGATCATTCTCA